>BRDA01034097.1:0-14282 GCA_036984385.1 Crenuchus spilurus | reverse complement strand
TAGAGGTCAGAAGGTCTGAAAATTCTGACAGAAACTGGCCAGCTGGACCTGGTGGTCGATAAATTAAAAAACAGTAAAATGGCTCTAGCTTACCAACTTTAGACACTTGCAGTTCAAACGTAGTAAAATGATCTTTGCCTACTAATTGAGAAGAATACTGGTTTCTCCAGACCACCGCAAGTCCAACACCACAGCCAGACAGACGTGGAGTCCCAAGAAATGAACAGCCAGTAGGACATAGTTCATTTAAGTGAATACATTCCATGTTTTGCTGCCAAGTTTCAGTTAGGAATGAAAAATCCAAATTATTCTTTAAGAACAGATTGTTTAAAATGTGAGCCTTATTGGCCACAGAGCGCGCATTAATCAAGCACATTTTAATTGAAGCTGATGTATCCTCATTGGTGGAGATGTTCCTTGAAGAGCGTTTAATCCAACAAAGCACACGCTGATTTCGCCGATCCGACCCACTTCTGGAGTGCGGACAAGGACGAAGCAGGCCCATCACAACACAACGAGTGCTGGGAAATACCTCCCGCAGGTAGGACGATCTGACAGTGTGACGTTGGTACCACGCCGCGCCGAACTCACCCACCTCCAAGCCTGGACAGCTCAGCGTTAGACCCACAGTAGCTGGACTACAACTCCGGAGCCCAAGAGCACAAGCTTGTTTCCAGAGATGCCGGGATTTCACCTGGAGACCTGCCCTGGTGCCTCGCTTTCTCCTACAGCGTTTCTTTCTCCAGTCGCAGCACAGTGATACACCCTGAACCGCTGGACAGACTACCGTTCCAGGAAATGGAAAGTTCCCAGAAACAGACAAACTTTCAACAGAGTTTCTGATCTGCAGAAACATTTGTCGATCATAGACCAGGACAGCTGAGGCATCCCGAGCACACAGGAATAAGAAAAAACACAAAACAGCTAAAAGGTGAGGCACAGACAACCCGACCATGGCAGCGACAAAGCCAAACACATGCGCCATCTTGCCAAAGACACTGACCTCTGAAGTGCTCTAAAGTGTTCTGGTAGATGGCTGCACTGACTTTGGACTTGATATAACACTGGTCTTGATATAAGACCAACACCAGCAGATGTCATGGCTCCCCAAACCATTACTGAAATTAAATGTTGCATTGCATTTGGAAATCAAGGGTCTAGAGTCAGAGTCATCCTGGAATCTTTGTTGGTGGAGCAGTGACTCTCTGGAGGGCATGGAGGAGACATGGGATGCATGCCTCAGTGGATGTGAACCTGCGGTTTTTGGACTGCTCTCCCATTGATTCCTCTAGTAAATCTCTGCTTCTTGCCTAGCCAGATAGACAAACTTCTTCTCCTCAATGGGATGAACAAGTCGTTTGCATGTTCAGCTGTGCTTTGCTTCACTCAGAGCTGGCTTAGCGAATCCATCCAGTACTTCTGTCATGCTTTCATTTTCACTGACTGGATTGCATAACAGAGATATTAAGGAAAATGAAAGGTGGCAACATCTGCTTTTACATAAATGAACTCTGCTGTACATAAGTCACATGGCACATACTGCAGCCCACACTTATTGACAGGGTTCATAAACTGCAAACCACTTTATTCACAACAGGAGTTTTCCTCCTTCATGCTGCTTTGTGTTTACATCCTACCCTGCATGAATGGCACAAAATGTGGCTGACTAAATAACTGCACTGGAACAAAAATATCGACTTACTTCTTACAGTCCTTGGGACTAATTGGCCCACCAGGATATAATAACACACTGGACCACTGCTACATTGTCCTTAAAGATGCATATCACTCTGGACCAGGGAAGCAATGCAAGATCTGCAGAACTATTTTGAAAGCACTGATTGGAGTGTTTTAAAGATGCAAATGATGACCTGGACAAAATAACTGACACTGTGACATTTAACATCAGTTTTGGTGAAAAAGTGTGAGTGACAAACAAGGCCTGCACATATAGCAATAACAAACCATAATTTACAACCAAACAGAATTTACACCCATTTTGGAACATCTTCACTGGCTCCCGGTAAACCTCCGCATTCAATATAAAATGTTAGTACTTACATTTAAAGCACTTACCAGTCTGGCACCCCCTTATCTGGCTAGTCTCCTTCACCGTTATGTCCCCACTCATAGATTAAGATCATCTGATACTGTTCTCTTGGTTGTCCCCAGATTTCAGCTTGGCACCATGGGTGGTCGGTCATTTAGTGTGGCTGCACTGACACTCTGGAACTCTCTTCTCCTCTCTCTCCATCTAAAAAGACAAAAAATACATAGACAAAAATATTATACTTGCTCATTAATTATTGAGGAAAATGATCCAATATGACATATTGTGAGAGGCAAAAGTATGTGAACCTTTGCTTTCAGTATCTGGTGTGACCCTCCTTTGCAGCTGTTATGTCTACCCTGCCTGTGAGTATGTTTTGTCTTTATGTCTCCCTCTTGTGGTCTGGTTATGTATAACATACCCTTATAAGTCCTTCCTATGATGTCATGTGTTGATCGTGTCCAGGTGTCCCTTGTTCCTTGTTATTAGTCTTAGCCCTTATAAGCCCCGTGTGTGTCTCTTTGCTTTGTTGGTCATTTTGTTTGTATGTTTGTTTGGTGGTCTGTTTGTCTGCAAGTCAGTTTGGTTGTCATGTGAGTTTAGAAAAAGCCCTCGTGCTTGTTTACGTTCAGTAGGTGTTCAATAAAGTGTCTAAGTTTGATTCCAACGGCGTCTCCGTCTCCTCGTGTCAGCCAACACCCCCACAACAGCAGCAATAACTGCAACTAAACATTTCTAGTAACTGTTCATCAGTCTTACACACTAGCTTGGAGGAATTTTAGCCCACTCGTCCATACAAGACAGCTTCAACTCTGGGATGTTGGTGGGTTTCCTCACATTAACTGCTTTCTTCAGGTCCTTCCACAACATTTTGATTGAATTAATGTCAGGACTTGGCCATTCCAAAACATTAATTTTATTCTTCTTTAACCATTCTTTGGTATAAAGATTTTTGTGCTTAGGGTTGTTCTCTTTGCTGCTTGACGCATCATCTCTTGAGATTCAGTTTATGGACAGATGTCCTGACATTTTCCTTTAGAATTTTCTGATATAATTCAGAATTCATTGTTCCATCAATGATGGCAAGACCTCCTGACTCAGATGCAGCAAAACAAGCCCAAAACACGTTTCACAGATGGGATAAGGTTCTTATGCTGGAATGCAGTGTTTTCCTTTCTCCAAACATAACATTTTTTATTTAAACCAAAAAATTATATTTTAGCTATTCACAAAAACATTCTTCCAACAGCCTTCTGGCTTGTCCACATGATCTTTAGCAAACTGCAGTTGAGCAGCAATGTTCTTTTTAGAGAGCAGTGACTTTTCTTACAACCCTGCCATGCACACCATTGTGGTTCAGTGTTCTCCTGATGGTGGACATATGAACATTAACATTAGCCAATGTGAGAGAGGCCTTCAGTTGTTCAGAAGTTACCCTGTGGTCCTTTGTGACCTCACTGTCTATTACACGCCTTGTTCTTGGAGTGATCTTTGTTAGTCGACACTCCTGAGGAGGTAACAGTGATCTTGAATTTCCTCCATTTGTACACAATCTGACTGTGGATTGGTGGAGTCCAAACTCTTTAGAGATGGTTTTGTAACCTTTTCCAGGCTGATGAGCATCAACAACTCTTTTTCTGAGCTCCTCACAAATCTCCTTTGTTTGTGCCATGATACACTTCCACAAACATGTTGTGAAGTGCAGACTTTGATAGATCTCTGTTCTTTAAATAAAACAGATGCCCACTCACACCTGATTGCCATAACATTGATTGAAAACACCTGACTCTAATTTCACCTTCAAATTAACTGGGAATAGAGGTTCACATACTTTTGTCTCTCACAAATATGACAAATTGGATCATTTTCCTCAATAAATAAATGACCAAGTATAATATTTTTGCCTCATTTGATTAACTGGGATATCTTTGTCTATTTTTAAGACTTGTGTGAAGACCTGATGATGTTTTAGCAAAAATATTGAAAATTCTAAAGGGTTCACAAACTTTTAAGCACCTGTGTATTGTTTGTAAATTAAATGTATATTACACTAGAGAAACACCAACAGACAGAAACATTTTTTGGTCAGTAAATCTGATTCTGATCCAGTATCACATGCCATCTCTGTCTCTGTTTCAGTTGCTGCCGCTGCCTCTGATACTGTCCAAGCTCAATCAAGCAAGGAGCTAGCCCCTAACATAGACTCTAATCATAGCCTAAGCTTTGTTTTTGGCCTATATTTAATCACACACCCTATTTTAACGGTCCTGTGTGCCAAACCTTTATACACTTATGCTGATCCACTTCCAGCTCTTATAAAGTACATAATCCCAGTGCCAGCTCCTAGCAGATGTGAATTTTCTGTTTTAGTTACTGAGTCTTGAACTTATTATAGCTTCTGTGAAAACACCCGAGTGTCATAGACCCAAATATCTTGCCCTATCACAGCCCCAGTAAGAGCCTAGGTTCATAATCCAGTTTTAGCTTCAAAAGAAAGTCTGAATTCATTTATGGTTCCTAAAGAAAAGCTCAAGTTCATGCTCAACATTTGGCCCTTGAATTCACTCATGAAAAGGCACTAAGTCCTATCATGTTCCTAAGAAAGCCTTAACCCAGATTCAAGCTATCGATAAGGCTGCTGCTCAAGTCCAATCAACTCAAGGTCAAAGTCCCCCAGACCAGGGTTCAGGCAGAAATCTTGTCCTTGCATCAGTTATATGTAGAGAGTGCCTCTCCCCCTGTCTTGGCTCTACAGGAAGCCTTTGAGCCTTTGAACTTCTGTATGTACCACTTCCTGTCCTGACCTTATGCACCTCTTTTCTTTTCCTGGCTCAGAAAACCTCTTCTGTTAAGTTTCTAAGTTTGTGACTTGACTCTGGCTGGAGTCAAGTCATATGACTATGAATCTCCCACTTCTGATTTTAACCACTGTTATATACCAGGAACCTCCTTTTCAAAGAGAAATGAGTCGCCTATCCAAGGAGAAACCATTCTGCCTAACCAGTTACACAGGAAAAGTGTAAGATTTGTATTTATTGTATACAATAAGGCTTTCAGACATCTGGTTCTCCATGTCTGCCCTGATATCTCTTCCTATAGACACTCATACAGGCCTGACATAGGTAAACCCAGCTAAAGAATGTGTCAAGGCCAAAGGATGCAAGAATTACAAGAATGTCATCCACCAAACTGTTGTGTAGTGATGTTTGTTTACCAATGAAAATGAGCAGCTGAGACCACTTGAGGCCTTTAGTGTACAAATACAATGCAATAATATTTACTAGACAGAGGTCTCTTAAGAGCCTATTAGCACATAAAGGCCAAATCTAACACCAGTGGTGGCTTAACAAGGTGCTTAGGTGATGCCAAGTAATTAAAGGTGTCAAATAAACAGGATGCAGTGAATACTGGTGGGACTGACGGAAGGTGGCCTGCTGTAACTCTGTAGCTGCTGTAGCTTTGTTTGAATATTCTTTAATGTTAAATGTTCTTCATTGGTTTTTTTTTTTTTATAAAACATTTTTCCTGTCATGTCAGTGTTGTGTTCATAGTATTTGTTATAAATATGAAAACTATATTAATATGATTATCTTTGTTTTTAAAAGTAAATTCAGCTGATACACTGAAAAGTTTACATTTAAAGTACATATTAATGTCAAACTAATGGGAAATTAAATAACTGGAGTGGTGGAACATAAATCAGCATAATGTAACAAGTACACATGTTTGTGTAACAGTGTTCTGTGCATGAACATGCAGGGTAGGCCAGGTTGATCTCAATTTTGCATTAAGATGGCAAGAGGAAAAGATACCAGGCCTTGTTCAGACTGATGTTCAGTGTATATAATTTGATTAAGCTTTGGAATGTTCACAAAACTGTTTTACTCAAATCTAAGCCACATTTATAGATATTTAGAATAGAATAGAGTAGTATGTCCTTATTGTCATTGTACACTATGACATTGAAGGGTGCAGTTCTTAAGGTGAAAACTTCTTATCCGTAATGTGCAAAACTTTACATGGAGCTTCACGTATTAACCAGTATTAAGTGTGATTTTGACTTTAGCATAGAAACAGTTTTTTAGTCTGCTAGTTCTTGCTTTGACCAGACTAAACCATCTGCCTGAGGGTGTTAGTTCAAAAAGAGAATGCCCAGGATGAGATGGGTTGTTCAGGATGTTCTGTGCAGCTTCTCCAGGGAAGCGAGAGGGCATCTTTTGATTTTCTGGGCCATGTTGACAATCCTCTGGGTCACTTTTCTTTGCTGTGCAACTGGACACCAAGCAGATATACAGTATGTCAAAACACTACATGGAACAGTGATAAAATGACACCAACAGTCTTTTTATTATGCCTAGTTCACAATACATGATTTTAGACCTGTTTTCCAGTCACCGGCCAGTTTTTTGTAGATCCCTGGGGATTACTCGGGGCTTGCTTAGTCGTGTAGTGTGAACTGCTGAAAGATGCTCGCCGAGCCATCGCCGATTGATCACCACCCAGTCACAGATGCCAGGGAAATATGACATGCTGAATATCTGAGATCCAGTCTGTGACTCTGTCAGAGCAGTGACAGCCTATAACCAATGGGCTCGCATAGAGTGAGAACCACCTGTCAGTTGACCCAGCCTCTCTCTTATTGTTATTGTTACTGCACTGGAGAAATAATACAATTGATTATATCTATTATCAATACAATGGACAGATGAAATAAAGCTGGCGACAGTATGTATGTAATATAACTGTAACTGTACTGCTGGCCTGTAGCCTGCGTGCCGGCTGTACTGTTCTGTTCTGGTGACAAAAAGAGCAGCCAAGATTTCCCAACATAAAAAAATTGTGTAGTTTGTTACTCCATGTCACCGACTAGTCATGTCAGTTGTATAGTGTGAACGGCACAATGACCAACAACTCAAAAAAGTAACGTAGTGTGAACCTGGCGTCAGATTGTTGTTCCTGAGAGTCCTAGGGAAATACAGTCTTTGCTGGGCCTTTATGGTAGCTGTGGTGTTGATGCTCGAGGTCAGGTCATCTTCTATGTGAATGCCCAGGAGCTTAAAGTTGGAGACCCTCTCCACACGTTCCCCACAAAATGGATCATGAAAACGAATCATATTTATGGATATAAGGCACAGTTTGAGCAGTCTGATCAGATTTCACAGCTAGGTCAGGCTACATTAATATCACTTTTTACTCGTGCTGTAGTTGATAAAAAAGTGAAATGCAGTGATTGCTACATAACATTTTTGGCCTTACCTCTTTAGCTTCTGAGCACATTATTTGTATGGCAACCAGTGAGATATATACACAAGCAAGTGTGACTACATCGATTTGCTCACTTGTACTGTCCCTTTGTGTCTGAACTGTCAGGCTGAAGCATCACATTTAAGAAACAAATCCAGTTTGTAGGCATTGCATTGTTACTAGTGGTGCTATTACTATGGATGTTGTTACTGTAGCAGTTAGTGAGTTAAATACAATTAATTGTGATTATCATCTGATCAGATTTTGTTAGAAAAGCACAATTTGGACTGAAAGGTCAATGGTTTGATTCCCTGAACTGGAAAGAAAAATCCAAGGCTGAAGTGCACTTGAGCATGAGAAACAGGATTCATTGCTGGAGTACGGATGGAACTACTGCTCAGTTTCAACAGTAACAACATCTGCATTTAAAGTTAGGCTAAATACTGCTTGTGAGCAGGGTCGGAACCTGACATTTGTTTGGCTACCCTGATGGTCACTCCCAAAACTTGATAGGTTGTCTTGTATTTGCAGATTAAACTGTTGCACCGCATGAGATTGGACCACACAGACAAAACCCGTCATTTTTCAATTCAATCTGTAATGATATCCAAAAAGAGGGTAACATTCCTTTAATGTTTAACCTACCTTTTAAGATTGATTGTCCATATGATTGTAATGGTTATCTAGCTCAGAAGCAATTCAGTGTCATCATAACAAGCTACAAATTGTAGATGAATTGTATAGATGGTAAGAGGATGAAGATGATGCTGGCTTCCAGTTTTACCTTAAATGATGCAGTTTCAACAACTTCACCATTGAAGGGTGGAACAGGGTATTTTAATAAGAAGCTAAATGAAGCCAAGCAGAGTTGCCTGTTGTGCTATATGCACACTACCTTTGACCACCCTCCATACATGAGGCATTGCTATGAAGGACACCCTACAAACAGGGGTACACACACTTTTTCAGCCTGCGAGCTACTTATCTAATGAGTAAGTCAAAATGATCTACCTAATATAAAAATGCAAGACATATATTGATTTATAAATATACTGACAATTTATGTGTACAGTGTATGCTGGTGTACCTTGAATAACTACATGAACCTTTATTACACAATACAACTGTGTACATGTTTTGTCATTAGCCTACTTTACTCTGATGACTTGCACTGAATGGAATCAGTCAGAGATGCATAGTCTGGACAGTAGTTGCTGATAACCAGCCTCAAACAAACCTCCAAATGATCATCAGTCATAGTGGAACCATACTTGGACTTAATGATCTTCACGTGTGAAAAGTTTAATGCTGAATAATGCAGTCAAAGCAAACACACTTCAAAAATTACAGTAAAAAGTCCTCCACTCCGTATGGAAATGGACAGTTTTAGGTTTTTTACACAGGCAAACATACATGTTAAGAACTTACAGTGACAGGTGAACATGGACTGCTGGCCAACTTGAAAAAAGCCGTTTAGAAGTCCAGATGCTGTTTTATGGAGCGATAGCGGAGACGGCCAATCACACCAAGAAACACACACAAGAAATGGCAGAGCCAATGGAATGAGCTTGTGGGCGGTCTAAAGTGAAACAGGATTTTCAGATTGAGCGGCTTGGAATCCCGCTGGGTCCTAGTGCTCGACCAGTCTCCCTGTATGTCAATCAAGTGAGATGTTTTATAGCGAGGACGGATGATAGGCTGACGTCTATTTTTTTAAAATGCCATGTGATCTACCCACACTACCTTTGTGATTGACTGGTAGATCGCAATCAAAGTATTGTGCACCCCTGCCCTACAGTAACGTCCAGGGTTCACGGGTGACAGGGCTGGCTGAACATGTTGCTAGATTGTAGGTTCTCAGAATGATCTCCAAGACTAGGACTAAGCAGTTGTAACGTTCAATGACTCCTGCATTCTGAAAATGTGGAAATAGATTGGACCACAAACTTTCAAATCAAACTACACTTAAATTGACTTAAGTTGTATGCAAGGAGTGGCCCAGATGTACAAATATACAAAGATGGGTGTTTCCATTACCATCATAATTCATGAAAAGTATTCAGTTGAAAAAAAACAAACAAACAACAAAACACTGTGTTGTAAGATGATCACGGGGGGACACAATAGCCACTCATATGTCAGCAGGAGGGTTCATCGTTAGCTATTTAAACACATTACAGGAGGGCATCATTCCACCAACAGTCAACCACGTCTGTACCAGATGAACCTTACTGAGCTTCAACAAAACATGACAGCTCAATACTGCTTTCCTGAAAACAACTCATCTTGCAGAAAGGAGGTCCGAGCAGGACCCGCAAATATATTTTTGGTGATTTTTCTCTCATGTGTATCTTTTTGCACTGTGTTTCTGAACCTGCTGGTGATCATCTCCATCTCTCACTTCAAGCAGCTCCACACTCCAACCAACCTGCTCATCCTCTCTCTGGCTGTGGCAGATCTTCTTGTAGGACTGTTTGCTATGCCTGTGAATATAATGCAGTTGATGGACTCCTGTTGGTATCTTGGAAATGTGGCATGCTCTATATCTCCAATAATCAATGGTCTCTCTCTTTCAGCATCTGTCTGTAGTATGGTCCTTATTGCAGTTGATCGGTACATTGCTGTCAGTGATCCTCTGCTTTACTCCACTAAAGTCACAGTTTGTAAAACCTCACTGTTTATAATCTTAGGCTGGTCTTTCTGTCTTTTGTACATCATCGCTTACTTCTATTTTAATGACCATCTTCTTCAATCCCAGATGTCCACTACATGCTATGGAGAATGTACCTTCTACATAAAATATTCCTGGGTAATGATTGACCTAGTGGTTTCATTTTTAGTCCCTTGCTCAACTATAATGATCTTATATTCAATTATTTTTAAAATAGCAAGACGTCAAGCTAAAGCTGTTAGAGCTGTGATGAATGGTATCTCTCAGAAATGTGGAGCTAAAGTCTCAGGTTCCTCTGAAACCAAAGCTGCAAAAACACTGGGGATTGCAATTTTTATTTATCTTGCTTGCTGGATTCCATTTAATTTAAGTTCTTTGTCAGTTAAAAGTTTAACCTCATTGTCAATGGTATGGACTGTGTTTAACTGGCTTATATTCATCAACTCCTCTGTGAACCCACTAATATATGCCATATTCTACTCATGGTTCAGAACATCAGTGAAGTATATTGTAACATGTAGGATTTTTGAATCTTCATCTTCGAGGTTTAATTTGTATAGAGAACATTTTTAAACTGAGGTTATATTTGGAGTCTACAGACGCTAGTTCAGAGTTGTCCCCATTCAGGACTACATATGGACATGAGCCTAGGAACACACATTTTTTGTAATGGAAAGCTGAGGGACTTTCGTAATTGTTTTTTTTTTTAATGTAATGTCTTGTGTTAGCTGGTCTTTTGATGTATTGATGTCCTCATATGAGGAAATTCATATTAATATTTTTTCTTGTTCAGAGTGACAGCTGTTTTTCTGTTTAGAAAATATACTTCTATACATTTTCATCTTTATTAGACCACATGCAATTGGTTCCAGATTCTTGCTAACTTCCCCACTTACATCCTGGTAACTTTATCAGGGATTGGATCCACCTAGTGTTGTCACCTAATTGCATCAATATTATAACTAATAACTGAGCAAGAAAGTTTCTCCAAGCTAGCCAAAATAAAACTCAAGCCCAAGTTCAGGTGACATGTGATGTGTGTTGCAAAGCCAAAACTATTTTCTTAGATTTAGTGAAGAAATTATTTAGTGAACCTGCTGGAGTTTGAGGGTATTTCAGACACTCTAATATAGTCAGACATGCTGTCATAATCCTCACCCCTGCTTACCCTTCATTTGGCCCTCTCATCTGCTTTACACACACACACACACACACACTCTTACCTCATTTATCTGTTGCTCCAGTTTCACTCTAATCTGCATTCAACTACATTTCCCATTAGTCCTTTCTCCTTGTATTCAGCCCTAGTATTTCAGCCCCATCATTTACTACATTTCCCAAGGTTCACTCTGCTTGCTTACGTCACCACCTCAGCCACATCCACCTGTTCTCATTTTCATTTCATTAGCCAATCGTTATATAAGCTTAGTGTCCACATTCCTTCATTGCTCATCATTGTGGTGGAACTCTCCCACATGTAGCTTACAGTTTCTGTAAGGTCTTCACTTATCGCTCTCATCCCTGTTAGCTTATGGCTGCTCTACTTCTGGTTAGCTTATGGCATTGTTCCTGGTGGTTATTGTATGCCCTTTTTTCTGTTTAGTTTGAGCCTATGTGCAATTTGTGTTTATTAAGCCTATGTGCTGTTTTGTGTTTTCCTTAATAATAAAATATTTCATTTTTTACCTGCATTCATCTTCCCATTTTGTTTACTCAACCACCAGGTGGTTGAGGTACCCTGACATAATGATGAGCCAAAGCTAATCACAGGTATCAGAGCCAAAGCTAACCAGAGGGAGTCAGAGCCAAAGCTAACCAGAGGGAGTCAGAGCCAAAGCTAACCAGAGGGAGTCAGAGCCGCCGCCTGATGGTCCAGAGCCGCCGCCTGATGGTCAACCATCTCAGGACCTCTTGGGGATCGCTGAAACCTCTTAACTAAAGGCAAGCTTGCGCATCACATTTTATGGTTTTCTGGATACTACCTCACAGGGTTTTTCTCTTTTGATCCCTTCTAAGTTTTCGGCATCCGTGGAGGTTGCGGATACTCCGCTTAAGTTCCAGGAGATCACTGACACTCCTTAAGTGTGCCCAGAAGTTCCCGGATCTATTGAAAGTCCTAGAGCAAGGGAGCTCCTGAACATTCTCACCTGGCTCCCGGAAGTTGTCGACGCATTAGTCTCTACATGAGCTCGACTTTATCGCTCAATCGAATGCCATGGATATTGGTCTCTTTCCTGAAGAGAACCATGTTTTGTGTAATCCGGACATTACAGATTCTTTGAAATTAGTCGTAGATGTTTTGATCAGTTTTAACCACTGGATTGGCACTTTTCTCCACACTACTACCACTTCTGGAATTTCCCATCATGTCTCTGAGTTCAAACTTCATTCACAACTCCTTAGTCCTTATATCTGTTCCCATAATGCAGTCTACTACACAATCTCTCCCTTTTTCTGAACTACCTCTTGATCTTCCCCACTCAGACATCCATACAAGCTTAGACTACCCTGAGCCCCAGTCACCATCTAGTTCCCTTAACTTGATTATTTTCCATGCTACCATGTATACCCAGGTGACAATCCCTAGCAGTCCCATATCTACTCCAGTCATCTCCTCTGATTAATCATCTGTGGTCAGGTCCGGTCTCCTTGACGCCTCTCTCATTCCCATCACCTCATCTGTTCCTATAGCCACGGTCCCGACTCCAGCTACTGACCCTGTCCCTAGTCTCGTTTTCTCTTGGTCTTTCTGCTCTGCTTTCTGGATTCCCTGTATAGTGCCCATAATCTATTGGATTCTTGTCTTCTTGAATGTCCTGTATCTGGCCCTACCTGTTCGTCCTTCTTCATGCCCGTTTTCTCTGGTTCCCCCATGGCTTCCTTGCCATGTATCCTGTTCTTTCCTGATATTTTAAAGGTATTTTGTTTTTCTCTGCTCTTTCTTGTCCTTTTCTGTGCTCTGCTTATGTTTCCTAGGTGGTCCTGGCCCCCCCTTACTTCCTGTCTGGTGTCCTAGTCCTGCTTTTTAATTTTTTAAGAAAGTATAGCCATCTAAAATTATTTTTTTCAAAGTTTCACACAGGCTTTTGTTCATCAAAAACTCAGCAACATCACTGTGAAAACAGTAAAAGTCTATATTTTGATTAAATCTGCTCTAAAGTAGATTTCCAAAAACCTATTTTCAATGCTCAAGTTTTCCACAACTTCTGACTCTGGTAAACGAACATATACTCCCTGCCGACAACCTCTGAGGGGGAACACGAAAATTGTTCCAGTAGAACTGAGTGGGAACAGCACCAACTTTCAGTCGAGAGCTTCCTTCCCTGTAATCTGCAGCAGTGAAATGCTGGCTACACACAAAAGTACTGTATTTAAGTTTGTCCCTTCATCTCTCCTAATCGCACGCACCCATTTTTTCTTCTGTTCATCGTCAAGCAGAAAACCATGAAAACTGAGATACTGTTGTTTTTGTTTAGAGTTCGAACACCTGGCTGACCTGCTAAAACTTTTGTTATGTGACATCAATGTCATCAATGTTTACTGTTTAGCTGAACTAACTTTACCCTGCAATGAGCGCTTCCGGAATAAAGAATGCAGAAGTGTGAAAAGGACCGATTGTGCTGTGAGATTTAGTTTTCTGTCCTGTGTTGCTATGCACCCTTAATTAATCCCATTTTACAACACAAATGATCACTTAACATAGTCAATAATGGAAGGATTTTGTAAGTGGCCACAAAGGACAAAATAGCCAGTAGGAGGGTTCATAGTTAGCTATTTAAACACATTACAGGAACGTTACCTTCTAAAAGTGCTAAACAGCACAGTATCATCACCTGCAATCGACCACATGAACATTACTGAGATCCAGCAGAACATGGCAGATCAATACTGCTTTCCTGAAAACAACTCATCCTGCAGAAAGGTGGTCAGAACCGGTCCTGGGAATATATTTTTGTTTGTTTTTCTTTCATGTATATCTGTGTGCACTGTGTTTCTGAACCTGCTGGTGATCATCTCCATCTCTCACTTCAAGCAGCTCAACACTCCAACCAACCTGCTCATCCTCTCTCTGGCTGTGGCAGATCTTCTTGTAGGACTGTTTGCTATGCCTGTACATATAATGCAGTTGATGGACTCCTGTTGGTATCTTGGAAACGTGGCATGCTCTATATCTCCAATAATCAATGGTCTCTTTCTTTCAGCATCTGTCTATAACATGGTTCTTATTGCAGTTGATCGGTACATTGCTGTCAGTGATCCTCTGCTTTACTCCACTAAAGTCACAGTTTGTAAAACCTCACTGTTTATAATCTTAGG
>BRDA01034081.1:0-14004 GCA_036984385.1 Crenuchus spilurus | reverse complement strand
CAGAAACAGACTCCATGAGGGTGGTATGAGATTTTGAGTACGATTCCAAATCCAGACCTCCAAGGGGTAATAATTTTGATTTACATTGATAATTTTTATGTTATTTTGTTCTCAAAGATTTTCAACTGGAATATTTTATTCATTGAGATCTAAGATGTGTTATTTTAGCGTTCCCTTTATTTTTTTGAGCAGTGTATATTTACTATCCAAAGTGAGCCGACTTGTAGGAAATGCTGGCAATCATAAAATAGTGGTAAATCTGAAAAGTATGTTTTTGGACATCTATTTTTACCATTTAAACAAAAGATTTGGACCAAATACTACTACAAAAGCTTTCAGAGCAGTTCAACTCTTCAGACATCTGCATCCTACCACCACCACCACCACCATGTAAAATTCTGACTCCAAGCTCCTCTACAATGGAGCATTTCACATCACATTGAATTTGTTTACTTAACCATTTAATAAAAAAATCTGTAGAATTCTGCTTTATGACTGGAGTCAACACCTGTTTTTGGAGGGCAGAATCAACAATGGCGTCCAATTTAGTGAGAAGTAGGATTGACACCGACTTACAGTATCATGCAGGTGCAAATTCCCTTCTTCAGCGTTTCCCACGATTCTTTGCACAACAAAGCTGCAGGGATCTGAACAATTTCTTTCCAGTCTATTGTCTCAGCAAAGAAAAAAGCAACTGCAAGCAGCTAACTTTAGACCAGAGTTTTTGCTTCTTTTTGCAGCAGGAAAACATTGTAGAGGATGTTCAGTGACGGGCATTCATCTCAGCATTTTTCCAAACTTCTCTATGGATCTTCAGCATCTATAGTGTATAACTGATCAGTGATCACCAACCATATGGTAGGTTTCACCACCTATCCAAACCTAAAACTTCTTTTTCAGCTAATCAAAAACTTCTGAAGGGAATAAATTCATGATGGATTGAAGATAACGTCTGTAGGAAGGTAGATCTACAGGAGCTGGGCTGGTGACTGCTGACATCAGTAATTGACCCATTTCCATGTACTGCACTTAACAGAAAATGATGTAGACAACATCTACTTGCAGACATGCTCAATCAACTGCCTATTATCTTCTTTTACAAATGAAGCAGCAGACTGGTTGAAAACTGCTGGAGTACTCCCTTAAATGTCAAACCTAGAATCCATGTATATATTCTCTCTCTTCTTGCCAAACACGCCCTCACTAGTCTTTGGCAAACAACTGTTTCCCCCCCCCCCCCATCTCATCTCAGACTGAAGAAAAAGATCCCACATGTCACGACTGCTACAAGTTTGTGAAAACTACCTATGACTGAGTCATTACACGCAGCTCTTCGCCTTCACGTACAATTAAATCTGCAGGAGGACCAGCACTGATGGTACAAGATCTTTCTCTTTTCCTAAACATTGTCTTCTGAAATGCATCATTTGCATTCCTTTGAAAGTGCACGTCTGATGTAGGTCCCCCTCCCTTCTTCTTGGGGAAAGGAAAAAAAAAATCATGAATCTGAAGACAGAAGCACAGCTACACAAGCTGATGTGAGATAGATGGGTCTATCCTTCAGTTTCTTCAGAGGATTACACACCCGCCACTCTGCCCGGCCCAAATTAATGTCTCCCAAGATCAAAGGAAAATCCTTTGTGGAAAGACACAAGGTGAGGCGAGCATATAGGAGGTCATGCTCCTCTCTGCAGAAATGAGAATGGTGCAGCACATCTACATGAGTGAAACTTTGGAGAAGCTTTTATGGGCTCATTACAACAAGGAAAATACAACATTTTTACTAATGTACCCAAGAATGTCACTCTCTGAGGTCATGAGTTCACGGCAGTGTTTGTAGCTTTAAGACAAAGCCAGAGATCAAAAGCAATTTGTTGGTTTTTAAGAAAATCTTGCAGATAACCTCACGATGAACGCATCTTGAAGGAGAAATTAAAAGTACTGAAATCCAAAGACACATTTTTGCTAAGAAATGATGTGTCTGACTCGCTTTGCCAAACTGTGGTACAGCAAAATGTTTCTGAACTTCATCCAAGAAAACACTGGGCAGCAACCAGCCGTCAAGCACTGTCATTAGTGGTGAGTTTTACACGAGTGTGAATGAAAACAACTCAACAGTGATGCAGAGGCCAGAACAGCTGGTCTTACTGTACAAAACTACAGGTTAGAGGTTAACACTGCAAAAACTCCATCATAAAATCAGTGGAAAATGCCAGTAGAGCTGGGCCCGTATTTATCAAACTTCTTAGCGTGGAATTTTGGATTTAAGTGCTGAGAAATTCTTAGATTTGCTCCTAATCGCCGAGTTAAGTGTAAGTGCCAGTTATCAAAACTCTGAAGTCTGAGAATCACTCTTACTCTCCTGAAAAGTTAAGACTGCTCCAGAGGTCTCTTAAGTTGTTAAGAGTCGCCACCGAGGGGGCAGAGATGGCACTGAGAAGACAGACGCGTGCAAACCTTCCGAGAGCGGAAGAATGTCTTTGAAATGTTTGATGACTCAGTTAACTAAACGAAATATAAATTCGAAGTGATAATTAGCATCAGTGTTTGTGTGAAAATGTAAATAAATGACTAAAAACATATTTTTGACTTGCCTTTGAGATTAAATGCACATGACAAATTGTTTAATCAGCCTAGAACCTGTTTAAATTTGTCACCAACAAATAAATGATTGCAACAACATGAAGTCTTGTTTTTATTCTGATTATTTATTAACAACGTGAATACAGTGTTTTATTTCAGACATTCTTCACAAAAATAATAATTGCACCATTCTTAAGTTAAATGTGAAAGTATTTCAACATTTTTGAAAGTTTGATCTTGACATTTCTCAGGAAATAATCTTAAACGTGAAATCCGATGCAGTGATTGGTTTTACCGGGGGTTTGGAAATGACGTCATCCCAGAATCAGCTTTGCGGCACTGACAGGTGTCGTAAATTAGCTCTTAGACGGACACTTAAGAATTACTCCTACACTTCGCTTAAAGTGAGACTGAGAGGCTTAATAAATAATTTTTAGTCTCAGCTTTTAACCAAGATTAATTTTAGACTTAAGTCCATTCTTAGCAGCATTCTTAGGAGAAATTTTAAGAAGTTTGATAAATACGGGCCCTGGTCAATAAACCATATTATGATTATATTGCTACACACTGTCTTATGCAAGTTTGTGTACTCCATATAAATGTAAATAAATCAATCCATCTTCTACTGATAAATGTAAACATCATTTTTCTGCACATTTAACTCGACAGAATTTAATGCATTGACCAAACCCAGAATTCTTAAGTCTTGTGTCATAACTAATATGATATTTTGTGCTTTAATAAACAGTAAATAAACAGTACATGTTTATTAAAAATGTGCAGAAGTTCGTTTGCTGTAGAAAACATAAGGCTATTTTTTTCCAGATAGAAAATCAACAATGTAGTTTTTGCATTGCTGTATGATAATATTAATTATTAAAATGCAAATGAATTGGTGAATCAATAATGCTTAACTATCCTACATTAACTTCTTACTTTTTTTTGGCTATGCTGAATATTTCCATCCATAAAACATGCATAACAACACCTGTGAATAGTCAGGATAAAAATACATAAAAAGCAATCAGGGACTGTTTACAATTGCATATTGCTGTCTCCAATATGATTGCTCTGAAGGCCAACACTGCAATAACAATTAATAAAAGATATACTGTGCAACTCTGAAGATCAGCTTCAAACTGAACCCTAGTAAACTAGACACACCACCGGTCACCGAGTAAAACGAGCCAAAGAGAGGCCAAGGTTTTCCATTACCTAACATCAACCGAAACTCACCATCGTAGAGGTATAAAGGAGCATCCTCCATGTTCATGGGCTTCAGTAACAGAAGACTGCTTGAATTAAAGCAGGTCAGAAACGATCACAGACCTTGGACTAAGTTGGGAAGTTTCCAGCAACCATACACAGCTGTTTGCTTACCTTGATTGCCTCAGGTGAGCAAAAGTATGACTAAGTGGATGCACCTGGAAGCTCCACCCACTTCTCCTGCCCAGCCAACTCCGTCTACTCTACTGTGACCAAACATACCCCATGCAGCCTAGGTGGACCCAAAGCAAAGGTGGAACAAAGAGAAGTCTGTGTACAACCATGACTTTTAGCTGTGCAGGCCATCTACCAACAAGAAAGAAATGATGGCAAGTGAAGTTGTTTGACTTCAAAGTTTCAAAAGTGTGAACCTACAGCCAGTAAAGGATTCGCTGCCTGTAACAGGAAGATCCCTTTTATGTGCACCAGTTCTCAATTCTATACCTTCATCAGGTCTAGTTATGTAACATGAGGACTTCTGAAGTCAAACCTCAATGTAAGTGGCACGACTATGTTTTCAGCCAGCACTGTCTCATCCTATCTACATCACGCTCAGAAGCCAGGCTTACGGTCGCTTTTTCAAAAAAAAGTACATATTCTCTCTCTTTTCTCAGACCCCACAGATCTACAAAAGCCAGCGGTGCGATTAATTATTCAGAAGTGCCACCAAACGGCCCACAGATGAATAATACATAAAGCAATTTGAAAAATATAAGGCGCTTGGGTAGAAAAGAATGTCATTAGCTAAAGGTGACAGTGACCAAAGGCAGCACAACAATGAGAAATCAGAACTCAAAGCTGTACAAGAAAGGGGTGAATTTTGACTGATTCATGTGCTTGGGAAAAGACTTTTGAATGCAGAGACTTTCTAGGCTGAATGCTATGGAGGAGACCACAGCTGAAAGTATTTCCTGTACTTTCTGCAGTTGCACAAAAGCATCTCTTGTGAGCACGACTGTTTGTTTGTGCAAGATGATACACTTCAGATGCTGCATGCTCAGTGTAAAGAAAAGCATGTTCTCTGTTGACTGCACTCTAAAGCCTGGGACACGAAGTAAAGCCTTCTCATTGGGCACTCAAGGTGCACAAAATAACCATCCCTTGATATGTGATTCAAGTCATGATCATATGCAACACAACCCACATGCCTGGCCAAGATCCTTCACCATGTATGCACTGTTGTTGATCTGCAGTTCCCAACCCTGGTCCTGGAGACTCGTTGCCCTGCATATTTTAGTGATTTGCCTGCTTTCATTCAGGAAGGGATTGTTAATTACCTGGAGCCATTTCAACAAAAGCATTGCAGTATTAGGAACAGCTTAACTGGCAGAGAAAGAGTGTTCATTGTAATGCTTGCTCTATCATTTAACAATCATTGTGCCAAGACAGTGTTTGAAAACCCAGCCCTGATTAGTCAGATATGTTGGGAGAAACAATATGTACAATAGGAATTGGGTCCTTAGGACCAGGGATGGGAACCACTGCTCTAGATGATCACTTACACAGTAGTCAGTCACAAATCCACAGCAGGTTGAACTAAGTTGGAAAGCGTACATACAGCAGTACATACAGGTGTTTCCTGGGTTACTGCAGAGCCTGCCATGCACTTTACCATCCAGTAAATCAGGTCACATCTCCTGTAAATGAATTACTCAGTCTATCATTAAAACATTATGTTGCTCTCGAGCCATTGTTCTTATTGTCCTTCACCTGCAACCACGCTAGGCTATTAAGGAAGGGATGTTGAAATAATGGAAGATGCAGCCTTTTTCCTTCCTAGCACAAACATTATTACATTTTATACACCTTACAGGCTTTTCAGTCATACACGCACTCTCTAATCACACAAAAGCAAATCTATCATAAAGTTCACATTAACATGTCCTGTTAAAATACAGTGTGTTTAGAAGAAAATACAAGCCCCAAAGTGTACAATCAACAAAAACATGAATAAATGCCACCAAATTCAAAAACTAGTTATTTAAACGTGCACATGTGGCTGTGAATGGTTCGTATAAAGGGCTATTCAGAGTTAAAGAACGTTCAGCTCTACAAAAAATATAAAAGAAATTAGTAATAATGTTTAAATCTGTGTGAGTCAACATTCAGCTGCAAATTATTTTATGGTCCAGCCTGAAATGATGCAAGAAAAAGGAAAGAAAACGTTACCTCCAACTTATACCGGATGCAGGGGCGTCAAATCCGTGATCTACAATCCAACCTTCCTTCTTCAAATCCCATCTAAGAAATACAATTTGTAGCAGCCATATTACAAGACCTGTTCATAACCCGTGAGAAAGAGTTACAGTTTTTCTTAAAACACAACAAAAACGAGCTGACTGGGTCGTTAAAACTGTTTTGGTGTCGGTCCAGCCGTGTAAATAATTGAAGAAGTGTTAGGGATCGGTTACGAGTCTTTTTTTGCTACACGGCTCCGCCTTTTCGAAAAGTTTCAAACTTTCTGAAGGGCGCCTGGAAACCAGGAGATTGATGACACGATTGACCAATACCGCACCGGGTTCAGAGAATATTCGACCAATCAGCAGAGCTGAATAGTCCTTTCAACGTCTTTCCCCCCACCCCACCCGTGTTCTGACAAGTCCCGCCCTCCTGCTCTGAGATTGGCTGAGAGATCTATACTTGCAGAAGTTCGTGGGATTCATTCAGCAGTTTTACTTCGTGTAAAAACATAATATTAAAAAAAACTTTTATATGTTTGGATAAGGTTGATAATTTTTTCAGATGGTGGATTTGAAGATGGTGTACAATATAATAAAAAATTATAATTTAGCGCGTTGTATCAGTTAATAACTGGAGGTAAAGTTGACTTTAAAAAAATAAATAATGGTGTTAGCCAAATGCGTGAATCAATTATCCAAACAGATGATATTTCTACAGTCCTTTATCGTTTTTGTTAACGTTCCATTTGGTGAATAAGAAGTATCTTTTGTTTTTGGTTAATTTCGCATGAGTAAGTTGGTTAATAAAAAAAAATTACATTATATTGTTTAGTACTGAAATCCGATTGGCTGACGGCATATTAGTATAAACGACTAGCCAATCACAACGCAAAGGGGACGGGTCCTGACAGAAAACGGGTGGTCAAAAATCACAACTTTAGAATCATTGCTCAACTTCCAGTAATTATGCGGCCACGTTAGCAATAGCATTCCTAGCTAATCATTCAGTCCAAGTCCTGTGAATTTCCCAAAGGAAATTACCTTCCAGAGAAAACAATGAAGGGGAACTTATGGACCTTTCTTCCTTCTGTAAACAATTGACAGCTGCTAAATTAGACGTTCACATGCTTGTTTAGTTTGTTACAACCTCTGACTGGAGCTGAATGGTGTGAGGAAATTGCTTTGCAAGCTTTGGCAGAATCCATCTTAACTTCATAGTCACAATAACAAAAACACAAACAGAAACATTATATGGCTCAGAGGGAGACTCCAAATCTGCTCATCTGTTGAGACGGGGGTGGGTGAGGGGGCTTTGCCGGATGTTTTTAGACAGTAGTCTTGTGTGTTTTACCTTTTATGACTGGACTGCTCTGGATGTCCGGCTGAAGAGACCTTAACTCGATTTTATATAAACACTGAGTCACCTCTAACACAGAAACTCAATAGTCCCCTAATAGCCCAGGTGTCTCTGGACACAGCATGACCTACAAAAATGAAACCTCACTGCTACAGGTGACGACTTCAGATTACAGCAATTTTGTGAGCTAATCTGTGAGACTTAAATAAGATTTGGTTTGATCAGGTTTTGGTCATTCTTTTTTATAGAAATGACTGGGCTATTTACTAGTTCTTGTGATTGTTAGCAACATTAGCCTTACAGGTGTAGTACTACGTCTATATATTTTTTTCATCACAACATTATTTTCATATCATTAAGACATATTTCTGTCCTGAATACTTGTTTTTGATAAATCATGATTAATCAGTGAAGTATAATGTATTGTGAGCTTGACCACAGTAAAGACCACAGCACCACCTTGTGTTGCTTGGAATTATAACACCAACATGAAGTGTGTTAAATAAAGACATAATTATGAATAATAATAATAATCATCATCATCATCATCATCATCACAGTCATAATCATAGAGAGACAAATGCAGGAAATATAAGCCAGTCATGTAAATAAATAAATAAATAAAAACACTAAAGAAGAAAATAATGTTGTTATTTGATGTCTCAGGAAACTTTGTGATTCTCCTAAAATACCATAGGAAAAACTGCATGAGACAGTAAGAAGACATGGGATACAGTATCCGTCAAAAGTTCCCATTCAATTTTTACATTTATTTTCCCCCCCTACATTGTAACTTAACAATGAAGTCATCCAGACACATAAGGAATCATGTATTAAACTTAAAAGTGTTAAACAAACCAAAACATGTTTTAGATTTTACTTCAAAGTAGACACACAACTGATGTCTCAAACACATTAAGAGGCAAGAAATGCAAGTCATGAACTCTTAACAAGACACAGCTGTTAACTGAAAGCATTCCAGGTGACTACCTCATAAAGCTGACTGAGAAAATGCCAAGAAAGCTGCATCTAAGCAAGAGGTGCCTACTGTGAAGAATGTAAAATATAAACATGTTCTGGTTTGTTTACTTGTTTGTTTACTAAATAATTACATATGTATTATTCATAGTTTAGATGACTTTAGTATTAATCTACAATGCAGAACTTTTTAAATCATGAAAAATCACTGAATGTCCAAAAGGTGTCCAAACATTTCACTGGTACTTCTTGCCCAGATAAGCATTAAGTCTTCAGGGCTTTTTCACAAAGCATGAATGGTCAGTAAGCTCGAATTCTTGAGTAAAAAAAAGTTATAATTTTGGCCAATCTCAGCACCACTTAGTTGAGATCTGTACTAAAACAAGGGGACGTGAGATTACTGAGGTTTGTTCTTCAGGAGATGTACACAAGAAGCAGGAGACTAAAGCTAAAGTCTCCTATTTGTTTCCATCTGTAATTCCTGAGATATAAAGGAGAACTCCTTTTGTATTTTTTTTAACATGAGAAGTGCCACCAGCTTTTATATGTTGTTAGGAAGACTAATGTTGATGGTGTATCACTTGAAGTTTCTGTATATGTACATTATTAGTACAAATATTAGTAGTAAAATGGTTCCCCCTACTGGGAAAATTGTATTATGCTTTGTGTCAGAGAATAATATTTTTTTCCTTAAATGAGCTAGTACGCAAAACAAGAATGAATGTAATGCCCTGCCAAGTGCCCAATGAAGGGGTGGATGACTCACTGTGACCATTACCAGGATTAAGTTGGATGGATGGATGGATGGATGCAATCAAAATGTTTTGTTATAAATAGAAAAAAACCCATAAAAAAATGGAAGCCACTTGGTCTAGCTCACAGCATCCTCTTGGTTTGACTTGTGTCCGTGTTGTAGTCACTGGAGGAGGCATAGTTGAGCTTATATGTATATAAACTGGACCTGAAATGAAATGTAGAAACCTTCCCACATTTTTCTTTTTAAGTTGAAGATGTTGAACAACATCTTTCATCAAACTTGAATGAGATGATGATTTTTCTTTTTTCCAGTTAAGATCAGCCATTATATTAGCAAGGTAACAAGTTTGCCATGGTTTGGTGGTTAGAGATCTGGTCTTGTGACCAGAAGGTCGCCTGTTCGATCCCCGGGCAGGTCATGACTGAAGTGCCCTTGAGCAAGACTCCTAACCTCCAGCTTCTCCCTGGGCACCATGGATAGGACTGCCCACCAATTCAGATACATGTTCTCACAGCCTAGTGTGTGTTCACTAGTGTGTGTGTGGCACTCTCCAGATAGGTTAAATGCGGAGGTCAAATTCCATTGTGTGTTATCACATCAGCAAAAAGTTGAACCTATCTGATGAAGTGTAATTCAGATATCTCACTGCAGTCACTGGTACCTGTAATCACCACTGTTACATTCCCTCTGCTGAGAAAACTTTGCAACTCACAAGGGTATCTGGAGACAATCACGCCTTTATGGCTGACATATTGAAAAGATTAACTTCAGCATCTGCACCTGAGTTGAGGATTTCAGAATAATGCCAGTGTGGTTGGTTGTTGGTGTTGGGGGTAAGTAGTGGCTTGGATCATAAAGACGTCTGATAATGCTGATATCTGATTAGTTTCCTACAGTATAAATGATGGTTCTTGCCATACAGTGTGAATATATTGCTAACGGTTACATTTGTCTTTCTCAGCTTCAATAAAATTTCAACATGTGATATTTAATTTTTATTCCTTAATTTCCCTGAAGGAACCACCTAAAGGGATCAATAAAGTACTATCTATCTATCTATCTATCTATCTATCTATCTATCTATCTATCTATCTATCTATCTATCTATCTATCTATCTATCTATCTATCTATCTATTTCATGTTCTCACGGTGGTGGCATATCCAGGCATGTCCCCCTGGGAGGAGGCCCCGGGGAAGACCCAGGACACGTTGGAGAGACTATGTCTCTCGACTGGCCTGGGAACGTCTCAGTGTTCCACCCGAGGAGCTGGCTGAGCATGGGGAGAGGGAGGTTTGGGTTTCCCTGCTCGACCTCCACGACCCGGCCCCGGATAAAGCGGTAGATAATGGATGAATGGATGGTTGGTGGTGGCACAGTGACTTGGTGGTTAGCATGTTCTCCTCTCAGTGCTGAGGTCTTGGGTTCAAGTCCCCATCTGAGCAGAATTTCCATGTTCTCCCCATGTCTGCGTGGGTAACTTCTGAGGTCTCCGATTTCCTTCCACAGTCCAAAAACATGGAGTTTAGATTGTCCGTATGTGTGTATGTGCACCCAGCTATGGCTTGGCGTCCTGACCTGGGCTTAGTTGAATAGTGTAATGCCCTGCCCTGTGCCCAGTGAGGGGGTAGGGGACTAACCACGACCCTGATAAGGATTAAGCGAGTGTGATAATGGATGGATGTTCTCATGGCTTCATCCACCATTACAAGAGTAAGAAATGCATATTTACTTTAAAATGATTAAATGATAGAGTAATACCTTTAAATCTGTTATATATTAACAATGCAATATAACATTTCCTCATATAAAGTATCAAGGAAAGTGGAATAATGCTTCTTGGGAAAATATAGTCAAAATATCTTTTGCTCTGAAGCTATATTTAGCAAGATCTGTGACACTCATTTTTTATGCAGCACCAAAGAACTTCTAGATAGGAAAGAAATATATTAATACTACACAGAATAATGTGGTTGCAGGAAAATGAGAGCTAGTGGATATGTTTTTTTGACAAAGTGAAGGTTCTTCATTTGTGCTTATTAATACGATTAGTGTAAAATATTCACAACATATGTGTTGCAAATTATTCTTATCGTTTAATGGATGTTAAGTACAAATTTCAACCCAATCCAACCCAAATAAGCAATTAATGAGGCTTTGAATACACATACAAAGAACTGTGAAAGTGATTAAAATAATAGAGATAGTGAGGAATGGTCTGAAGTGCTAATCTCTGTTCAGCCTGAAACACATCTCCGGCTTCTTGGTGAGGGAACTATTTTAGGATAATGCACACCAGGACGGTTTTGAACTGCTGACCTCTGCCTAATATGAAGTCCACATGTCTCCAGCAGCACTGTCCTGTGCATGGTAACATCCCTCATGCCAGGAGGATTCTGGGTCTAGCCTGGCTCTCAAGCTGCTTGATGTTCTAGATTCCTATGTTAGGATCTCTCATACCATGAATAATAACACCTTTGTCAGAAATAAACAAATACTGCAAGTCCGTGTGATCTTTCTTATCTGAATATATTCTCAAACTAATTAAATCATACCTGTTCCTGCACTCAGAACCGAACAAGTGCCAGTGCTGAAGTTGCCTTTAAATTTATTTAAATTTATTTAAATGATTTCGCAGTGTAGAAAGACCTTGTAGTGTGTAACCTTCTGAGATCTTCCTGAAAACAGCTTGCCTCTGGCCAACATCTGTCACATCTCTTACCTTGTGTGTGGGCTTGCGCTGTTAATGAGATGTTCTTGTTCTGAATGGTATCACTATGATAATCATCTCAATTAAAATGATCCAAAAGTAGTGTTCCATGAAAAATCGCGTTCCTCAACCCAGTGACTCAGAGAGGAGTTATTGTCATTTGTTAATTGTTCAGTACTGCCAGCATCATCTTCAGAACAGTGAGTGACACTCAGGGGTGGATTTAACCAACACGCAAACCCCGGAGATCAAGGGGCCCCCTGCTGGCCAAAAGAGGTTGGCAAAAAAAGACCATTTTGGTTCTCTGCTGATTTTTCCGTCCAAAAACAGCTATATTAAAAAGAGACAGGTTGAGCACTAGGACCCAGCACAAACAGCCTCTCAATCGGAAGCCTGTTTCTCTTTAGACCGCTCGCAAGCTCATGCCTCTCTCTCTCTCTCTCTCACACTCTCTCTCTCTGTCTCTCTCTCTCTCTGCGATAAGCCATCCATTTACATGCCTCTAAGTTTAACTTTTATCAAAATAATTCAGAATTTCTGCTTATTTTTACTCAAAAATGAGGTACAATTATGTGTAAATGAGGTCTATTGACCATGAAGTCCAAACATAAGTGTAACATTGGTGTTAATGAATTGGAGTGAAGTTGATTGTTGATAAGTTGAATAGTATTGTAACACAGAATTGGGTGATAATTTTATATTACACAATTTTAACAGTTTATTAATATTTAATAATGAATATTTAATTAATGATTAATATTATTTTAATAATAATAATAATAATAATAATAATAATAATGATTTTTATAGTTATTATTAGTATATTATTAATATGAACTAGTAATTCCTAATAAAATATTATGAATAATAATGTTTAAAATGTATGTATAATAATTAATATTTATTAATAATCAATAATAATAATTTAATTTATGTTTAAGCCTGTACTACACCATAACTATAAAAAAGAATCTGTTTGATCAGGGCCCCCAGACATGAAATTGCTTGGGGCCCCAGAACTTTTAAATTCGCCCCTGGTGACGCTTGAGGCTTGGGACTGGTTCTCTATAAGAAGACATTTTTAGTAAAGTAGAAGCACCAAAGCTTACACCAAAGCCAGGCCAGTTGGGATAATCCAGCAGGTTCAGCCAAATTCAGCTCAGTGATCTTAACAGGAGTAAGACGAGTAAGACTTAAAATGAGTTTTTAAAATATGTAGTATTATCTTGCAATGAAGCTTTTCTAAGAACCACATTAACATTGGTGAAGTGTTCCCTAGTGTGTGTGTTTCACTACATGGATGAGTTAAATGACATGGATGGGTTAAATGCAGAGGTCAAATACTGTTGTTTTCAATCACATTAGCAATAGTTGAATCTAATCTAATCTAATTCAAGGACAAGTTACAGACCCAAGAAAAAAACTTCTAGTGGGCAGAATATAAGCTATAAACTTAGAATAGGATAAATTGCGGATAAAGTACCTTTTTCAATGTTTGACTCAAATGTTCATGTACTCGTGTACTGCACTCCTGGTCAGTAGAGGCATAGTGATATCAGTAAAGACCTGCCTTAAGACATTATGATAACCACTCGCTGTATGAATATGTATCACCATCATCATCATAGTCAGTATATTGGGAGTATTCATCCTTGTTAAGATCTGCCTCCTCATTCTCATCATCATCAATAATCTCTTTCACCGTCGCTATAAATGATTAGTGTTAGAAGAGGAAGCATGTGGATTGGGCTGCTCATTGTCATCAATCATGATTTTTGTCTTATCTGCAGAATCTTCAGTCTTTTTAAATCAAAAGCAATCTTGTGATTTTCCTGCACAAATGTAGATTTTTATGATTCATCCTTAGAAATCCATACGGTGGCCCTCCATGACCCAAATTTGACATATCAGATCCAGAACAAATGTGACCCCGCCAGGGAAAACCAGGCCAAAGTCACTGGGCAATTTACTGAGGTATCATGTCAATATCGTGTCACTCACATTAGCGACAAAACTTAGCCACTCAGTATTATTGCTGTAAATGAAAGATAATAGTCTCAGATATCTATCTGACAGTGCCGGATGCTGGTCTTTCAAGGAGGGGAAGCTCAATTTTGGGCTACATCATAAAATGTGTCGGTTTATTTATACGTAAATTCTACCCTCCATTCCTT
>BRDA01034073.1:5000-14832 GCA_036984385.1 Crenuchus spilurus | reverse complement strand
CTCTCTCTCTCTCTCTCTCTCTCTCTCTCTCTCTCTCTCTCTCTCTCTCGTCTTGTCGGTCACACTGAGTTCAGTCTTGCTTTTGATTGCATATCCTTGTTAGCCAGCTGGGTTTAGTCAAATAGAGTTTCTAAATCAGAAACTGAGGAGCACAACAGATGTTTCTTTTCATTAGCATTATTATTTTCCCCCCTCCATGAATCTCTCCCCTTCCTCCTTCTCTCTCTCTCCATCTCTTTCCCTTGTTTTGCTCTCAGGAGACAATGATTGAGGTGGTAAAGACCCAATTATCTGGGTCACGATGAAGTGTCATTCTCCCACCTGGGGCATAGCCTGCCTGTGCCCACAACATATGGAGAGCTGGATTTCAAAATAGATGAAAAACAAAGCACAAATGTACTGGGAAACTGATTTTCTCTCTTTTTAAAACTACCAGGAAGCTGCTTTATACGCCAGTCAGCCATAACATTAAGACTATATCATTGTATCTATACTCATTGGCTCCTTTCACACTGTTCTTGAGACCACAGAGCAGGTATTATTTGGGTGGTGGTGTGAGACATTAACTCATCTGTTGCTGCACAGTTTGGGTTGGTCATCCTGTAATCTTGCTGTGTCTGATCCATTTGTACCAGCACAACACACTCATACACACCACTACCACAACAGTGTCACTGCTGTGCAGAGAATGATGCACCATCCAAATAATAGCTGCTTTGTTGTTGTCCTGACTATTGAAGAACAGGTGAAACGAGTCTACAAAGTATACAGAGAAACATATGGACTACAGTCTGTAATTGTAGGACCACAAAATGCATCTGTATGGTCAGTGGAGCTGATGAAATGGACAGTGAATGTAGATAACAGAAGCTTAGTTTTAATCAGTGTACGTGTGCAATTTTTTTGGAGGGTTTGGCAATTGCTTTTTATGATTTTTAGTGGGTTTTACACATGGATTATTAATACAGTGGTATGAAAAAAAAAGTTTGACTGGAATCCATGTGACCCTCAACTTTAACAAGATTCTCAGTACCTGCACTGGTCACACAGCCCCACAGCATGATGGAACCACCACCAAGTTTGACTGTGGGTAGCAAGTATTTGACTTGGAATGCTGTGTTCTTCTTCAGTCATGCATACCGCCTCTTATGTCCAAATAACTCCATTTTAGTTTCATCAGTCCACAGCACCTTATTCCAAAATGAAGCTGGCTTGTCCAAATGTGTTTGTGGCATATGCGCAGCCTCTCCTTGTGCAACGTGTGATGAATAGTTGAACAATGCACAATGACACCATCTGCAGCAAGATGATGTTGTTGGTCTTTGGAGCCGGTCTGTGGGTTGACTATGACTGTTCTCACCATCCTTTGCCTCTGCCTCTCTGAGATTTTTCTTGGCCTGCCACTTTGGGCCTTAACTAGAACTGTGCCTGTGGTCTTCCATTTCCTCACTATGTTCCTCACAGTGGAAACTGACAGCTGACATCTCTGAGGTAGCTTTTTGTATCCTTCCCCTAAACCAATCTATGTTTTCAGGTCATTTGAGAGTTGTTTTGAGGCTCCCATGTTGCCACTCTTCAGAGAAGATGCAAAGAGGAGAAAAACTTGCAATTGGCCACCTTAACCTTTTCTCATAATTGAATTCACCTGTGTATGTAGGTCAAGGGTCAATGAGCTTACAAAACAAATTTTGTGTTCCAATAATTAGTGCTAAAAGTGTTCAGAATCAATAAAATGACAACAGTGCTCAAATATATGCACCTGCCTAATTTTTGCACACTTTCTGTAAATCCTATAAACTTCATTTCACTTTTCAAATATCACTGTGTTCATCTGCTGTATTATATATTTAACTGAAATTGCTGAACCGAACAACCAATGATTTATAAAAAAAATCATGAAAATTATCAAGGGTGCCCAAACTTTTTCACACCACTGTAGAGTCTTGATGCATCTCTGTTTTGTTGTGTATTTTGTTAAGCCAAAGAGCAATTTCACTTGGTTTGAATAATGACCTCTTTCTCTATGTCTCTTGCCCTCTTTCTCTCGGTCTCTTTCGCTTGCTCACTCGACCTGGGATTAAAGTGCTGTTTGACTCCCTAGGCCATTGCACCTTGAAATGAGCTAGGTGAAGCCTGAATAATCTATGGCGGCCTAATCCCCTGTACTGCAGGACAGATGAGAATAACAAACAGGCGACTTGAAGTGCAAGTGTGTATATAGATGTGTAGGTGTGTGCATGCATGCAAGAGCAAATGCAATGCTCCGGGCTAGACGTTTACGCAGGTCGTAGTTTGTAAATGAGAAGTAGAGCGTGATTTGGGCGAGAGCTCAGAGTAGGCAGGTCTAATTTAGTTTTCTCAGCGATAGGGAAGTTATCGTTTATCTCATCCAGCGAGCTGAGCCGTAATCCGTCAGGGGACACCAGTCCCACAGCTAATGATTCACCCACAGCCCTGCTCGGCTGCTGCATGTCTGCACGAGAGAAAGAGAAAGAGAGGATAACGAGAATGAGAACGAGAGGTAGAAAATAGAGAGGAATAGCCAGAAGCAGCCAGAAGGACAAAAGGCGATTTTGACTAGTAGAGGGCAGAGAAAATTGGCCAGAGCGTCGCTATCAGCTAGCACAGCCTTAAATTTTCATCCATGATATTGAAATCCATTTAGCTATTTAAGCCGTTCACCAAAGCTGAAGCTAATAAAATCATATTAAATAGGGTCAGCTGATTTTACCCTATGTAATAGTGGAGCTTGTGAATTATCTCACCATGAAATACAGATATGTCTGTCTTTGGTTGAGAAACGGGTTTATTTCTTATGAAGATATTAAATAAGGCTCCTCATTTGGCTGCAAATGAAACAGCAGGACTCTTTCTGATTCATCAAAGGAGGAAACAATTCAATGTTTCAATAACTGAATAGGATGACATTACATAGGGTCAGCTCTTTGTTACCTTGATTTAATAGAGCTAGTTGTACATCATTTCCTTGTGAAATGCAGATACGTATCTGTCTCTGGATGTTTTTTTAATAATATTTAAAAGACTCCCACTGATGAAAGCATTGAGAGTATTGTTAATTTGTCTTAGGAAGGAACAGTTGGAAGCATGGCAGCAACTTACTCCAGTTGGATAAAGGGTCATGGTTGACTGGCATGTCGGAGGGTGGGAGGCAATGGGGTGAGGGAGAGATGCTGGGAATTGGGTGAGAAAGCAGCTCTGCTTTTGATTGCTGTGGTAACAGGATTAGTATTCTGAATCCATCGGCTCTATCTCTCTGTCGCTTTCTGTAGTGGCTGATCACTGAGAGCTTTTATGTGCAGTCTCGGTTCTCACAACCCTTCTCTCCCCCACGCAGCTCAATCCACTCTCCCCTACGCAGAGACACAGCTCAGAGGGCTCAAGCTGGATGTCTTCACTGGCGTCGCGCCATCACTGTGCTCAGGCCAGGGTGAAGGACTCTGGGATACAGCTTTGCCATCAGCATGTTCATTTAGAGCCTTACAGCAGGATATCACTCAGTGCTGTCTGAAGTAGTGTGTGGTTATTCAGATATATTAGGTGGGTCACAATGTGCAATAAGGGTGGATGTGAAGTCTACAGGGAAGTGGATGATGACATGGGTGGTGGAAGTCAGAGGTATTATACAGTTTACATGCTTTTCATCTTTTACAGCATCAGTTATTATTCTTACTTTAGTCAGATATATGGGAGCCTGCAAGAAAGAACCTGTCATGTCATAGGCTTCTAAAAAGACAAAAATATACTTCACATTATTATTTTTGGACACTATATATATAGGGCAAAATGCCTGTTAGCAAGCTAGCCTTTTAGCATTTGCACATGGCCATGGTGTTACTTCTTCACTGATAAGCACTCTTCAATCAGACTTACAGAATCTGTCTTAGCAACCCCTATACATGCCAACAGTTCCTCTAGTAGATGCTGGTGGTCTCTGGTGCACCATTCACTTTGCAGTCATACTCCAGATGTACAGTGTGCGCTACTATTCACGTCCTCATTGTGCCACATGAAGTTCTGTTGGGATATAGCACCATGGGATCTCTGTAGATAAGGTACCACCTCAGGCTTCAACACTTTGTAATGTATCGCTGGCAGGTTAAGGTTCTGAGTTTGAATTGGAGTGGACACAACTCAATGCCAAACCCCAACACCTTGGGATGGACCCATATGGTGGGACAGAATGCATGCTTCTATGAGCATCTTGCTGCATTGCCTTCATAAAAAAATTCAGGTGTATGACCTACTTGTTTGGGCAAATATGATACATTTTCCCAGCATTGCAATTTCAATGGCCAACGATACAATTCTGTGCCATGTGATGTTACACTTTTAAGTTCTGCATGACTAATTCTGTAGGTCAATTGGTAGTATGTTACATTCAGCTAATACCGACTGCATGACATAAACAAATGTTGAAAGCTTCTGGGTTTTTGCTTTCTGTTCATAACTGCATCATATCTGTTATTTGTTTACATTTTTGAATAGCAAAGAATAACTGGAATATAAGCAAAGATATTTTGTGTTTGTACGAGTGTGTGTACCACTGCTTTCCAGAACTGGCTGAGGGCAACTCTGTCACTCTGTTTGTAGTGTGTGTATATTAAAGGCTCAGCTAAGGCTGCTGTGTGCTGATGTGATAGAGCTGTGAGGGACATTTGCTTGTTTGTGGATGCCATTCTGCTTTCAGTGCTTTTTGCCCGTCTCTGCCCGGGCCGTCATTGTTACCACTGGGAGAAATACTTTTGATAGAAAGCAGGTTGCCAAACTTTTTATTGTAGGCCGTTAAGAGTGAGAGCTGCAGTAAGAACCCTTTAGCTACTTTCCCTGTGTCCAAGTGTGGGCCCTATAGTTTGATCGATAATTATGTTACCGATCCCGAGGCCTTGTGCGAGGGAATGAAAAATGCATTGATCGCATCCCAGCGTGAAACTGCATTGAGTGTCTAGTGACATGACAAATGGAAGATTGCCTCGGATGAATCTGGAATATCCCAGGTCAGTCCTGGGTGTTCTCCTTAGTGCTGGTTATCCCCAAGATAATAATTCAACCAACAAATCTAAGGTAAGGACAGTGGGAAAAAGGTACGGACAACAGAATATTCTAGAAGACAAGCAGAAGGAGAAAGATGGATGTGGATCCTAAAGCCCTGAAGTCTTCTCATGTCCAGTGGTCCAATCATATGTAGCGGGTCATTACTTTCTTAAAGTAGTAGTTATGGGAGAAGGCCTAGAGCAGAGGAATATCTGTGAAGCTGCAGTTATGGATCTTTTCCAAGCCCCCAGAGTCTTCCGTGACTCCTTCCATCCTCCCCTATGCCATATGGGTACTAATTATGCCAGTGTAAGGAGTCAGTGATGCGAAGATTCATGGAGGGTTTTAAGAAACCCCAAAGATGTCCTTTTGCCGACCTCTTGACCAGTCTCCCTGAAGCTCATTGTGCCTCAAAAAGCCACAATTGGTACTCACAATTGATCTGTGCCAGCCTGTCCAGCTATTCTGAATTCCACAATGAGGGCTAGATCTAGTATACTTTACCACGGACCTGAGCAGAGTGACTCTGATTGCTTGTGACCCCACACAAAAAGGAAGAAGGCAATAAATCCTACCTCCACCGATCTTTCTGGTTTGAGTTGATTCACATAAAGACATGTAATTTAAAATGCATAGCCCTACTGCAATCTCCATTGCTTCCAGTTGCCTGGAAATTGAGGTCACTTTTGATGTGACTTCTCTAGTTTTAGTTATGTTTTTAGTTATTGTAGTTCCCTGTAGGACTGATAGTGGCCATTCAGTTAATAAGAATAACTCTGATATTATTAAGGGTTTTTGCGCCTAATGAAATACAACAAGGGCACTAGTCAGGAAGTATCTCACCTACTTTCTGTCTGTTCTTATAGTTACTGATTTAACTCTCATCCATTTAAGTAGCTTAGACCTAAGTTCAATTAAATCGCTAACTAATTTCCTCACAATTAATTAATCCTGCAATGAAGTACTCTAGACTAAAGGCTGTACTCCCACAGTGATAATTCAGAGCAAAACCAAATCCCAAGCCAAATATATTTTAAATGTAATTGTTTCAAATGCATTAAAATGTTGTAAAACATTTGATTGATTCTTTCTAGCATCACATTTTAGGCACTATCTCTTCTTGAATGCATTTTCCCACTTTTGAGATAAAAAAAGACATTTAAATATTTAGCTGCATTTATATACGTTATGTTTAATTAATTTAATTAATTAATTAATTTAATTAATATTTTTTTTTACATGTTAATGGCATTAAAATAAGATCATTGTTAACAGTGCTGATACTAAATAGGTGTTTTTTGTTTTTTTTATGATGAACAGCCCAAATTTAAATATTGAAATATTAAAATGTATTAACAGTAAATATAATATTTTTTATCTCCCTAATATTTTTTATTAAAATATTTTGCGTAGCACTTTCTATGAATGTCATATCTATTAAAGAAATAAATAAAACCCTCTTAAAACTATAAAGCCTTATACACATGGCTACAAATATTTATCAAAATAACACATTTTAGTCATGTTTATTATGCATTATGTTTTCATATGTTATATGTTAATACCAAATAAACACTTAATTGTAAATTAATTGAAGTATGATTTAAGGAAATGTGCAAAAAATGCTTTTATTCACTTTAAACTCATAAATACAATGTGTAATGCCTTTTAAACTATCTGGCCTAAAAGGTCATATATACAGTATCATATATATGACCTTATTGGATGACATTAGGAATGTGTAGACATGACTCTACATATCTGAGATAAATGACATTATATTTTAATTATGTTTTAAAGTTAGTATATTTTTAGAATATTAAATATCTGTCAAACAAAATGAAACTGAAAAGCTACAACAGCAGCATAAATTATCGTGAGATGATGACATGCTGAATAAGTGAAAAGGTATATAACATGCACAAATGAAAGGGAACACATTTGCTATATGAACACGTCTCTAAGTTTAGATTCACATCTGAAGTAAATGTGAAGGTTAGTTTAGTGCATTATTATAATAAACATGTTCAACAATACATTTTATCTTTACAGGCTTTGAGTATTTTTTTTAACTAAGCTCTGCCAGATATTACAGCTTCTGCTGCTGGATAATTGGCCTGCAGCCGGGTTTGTCTCTGATGAATTCCTTTGGGTAGTCGAGTGGGTAAGATCCATTCAGCAGAGCATCCAGTGGGAATGGCTGAATGAGATTTGATGTCCATCGAGATGATAAACTGGGAGTTCATTGTGAATTTTTAATACAGGAATGCTATTTTTTGGCATTTCTTGAGTTTTTTTCCAGGTGTGTGGATTGTATTGACCTGCCGTTGGTCCATGTGATTAGATGAGACTGTGGATGCTTCATGATATGATGCTGTGGTGATGGCTAAGGCACTGTTACAAGACTGAAAATAGAAATGTGTGCATTTAGTAATTATTATCAGTGAATAAGACATTTTGACCAGAGAAAGAAGACAACAAATCAGCTTTATAACTTTGTTTTGAACAGCTTTGGATATAAAACTTTTTTTTTCCCCACTCTTCAAAGTGAATGACAACACTGAGAAAAGAACCTTAAGTTGTTCTACAAATGACGATTGCAAAATCCTGAGCTTCATAATAGTGGTTACACATAAGGCTTAACCATTTCAAATCCACTACATTGTCACATCTCTACACTTGAGTCACCAGGGAGGCACTGCTCTTCTGGATTAAGCTCACAAAACCTCCAGAAAGCTCAATATTGAGGTTTCATCCCAGACCTTCCTGGTGACTAAGGCTATATTTAACCCCACTGGCACAGTTAATGCATGCTCAGTGTGCACTCTATTCAATGTAAAGGTTTTAGTTTTTGTGCTATGTGCCATGTCTTTCTGATCATTGCAAACTGTCACGATTATTGTATAATCGCCTGATTTTGATTACTTTAGATAACCATAATTGTTTCAATTAAGCACACTTATTTTCCACAGATGTCATATATTATTTTTTTTTTCCAACTAACAGAACTACACTTTTCACCAGTGTATGTTAAAATAAATACATTTAAATGAAGAAAACATAATTTTTTCGATGTGATTAATCTTATAAAAGTGTGTTAAAACCTTCAGAGGGAAGCAGTCAGTAATGTTTGTTTATTTGAGCTAAAACTGTCTGAGGTCAGTTTGGAGCTACTGAGTAATCAGAGAGGAAATAGGACAGCTGTTCAGTTAACTTGGTCACATTAAGCTTTAAAAGACACCCACAATGAATAAAAATGACACATCTACATTGTTAATGGTGATTATTTATGGCAATTAATTATAAACTAAAGTTTCATGATCATGACAGGCCTTATTATCAGTCAAAATCTGTATCTGTGGTTATGTAGTGATTGTGTCAGAGATGTTTTTCAAGTTTTTAAATAAGTGCTTAGTAGTTCAACTTCTTGAAGATTGAAATCCAATAGTTTGGCATCTTCTTAGCATTTTCCTTTTAAGCAGATGCTAATTGACTCTTCCTAAATGACATCTGTGTACATTTGTGTCAGTAATGGGTGCAACTTAACCCCCTGGAGTCTAAAGGTATTTCAGACACTGATGAATTCTAGCATGGCTTGAATTTTGTTTTACAAATTACACCCATCTAAATGTTTTTTTTTTTTTTCCAAAGTGTATCACAGGCTTTTGTTCAGCACAAACTCAAGAACAACAGTGTCACAACAGTAAGAGTTTCATAAATCTATATTTTGATTAAATCTGCTCTAAACTTAGACTTTCCAAAAACCCATTTTCAGATGTGCTGACATATTGTGAAAAAAACATTTCTAGTCAAGACTTTTGAGCTCAGAACTAAATAAACAGAGGTGTTGGCTACACACTGCTCATTACAGTTTTTAGAAAATGTCTGTTGTTTTATTTCTAATGCTTAACAAATGTGAATTGACACCAGTAAGGCTGCATTGAATATTTATGAGATAGGTGTGAACACCCAGGTCTTTTGTTCAAGTAACTTTCCAGAGATTTCACGGCAACTGAAACCCACCAATAGAATGTGTGGAATTAACATATCATTATCATATGAATGACAGAGCACATCTTTTGGTGGGAAAATATGTGCAGCTGTCTGACTCACTCTCAAAGATGTGTCTCTGCTTATTTAAGCTCCTCTCACAAGAATCTAAAAGTATATTTCGATTCAAGCTCACTATATTTGAAAAGTAGACTCATTAAGATTTCTGTGGCATGTTTTTGCTGAATTTTCTTAATATGAGAGAGCCGACTCCAGAGGAGTAACTGAATGCATTCATTAGACAGAATGTCCACATACATAATATAATGTATAACACTTGATGGGACATGCGATTTTAAATTATCATTTACAATTATTTCACTCATGCAAATAAATCTCATGGAGGCATATACTGTACCTTTCTTTCTTCTTGTCTTTCTTTTCATTTCCTTGTTTTTTTCTTTTCTTCCGTGTGAACTGATGCTCTAATAGAAGCTCTATCCCTGCTCCTAATGCATGTCCACGTCAGCCTGCAGACACAAATTGGGGTAGTGAAGGGGACAGGGACTTCTCCCCGGGAGCTCTGCTGCCCACTGGGACCCCCTGGCCCATGTCCCAGAGCTGGGGCGCGTCTTTCAGAGCCACAGGAGACAGATGTCGGAGGGATAAAGAAGGGGAGAAGAGGCAGAGGGAGAGCAGAAAGGCATTGTGGGAAGGGGCTGCTGTGTGATAAACCCAGTTCTTCATATCTAAGCTGTCAGTGGGAATGTTAGATGAGGTCAGTGTGCAT
>BRDA01034072.1:0-13999 GCA_036984385.1 Crenuchus spilurus | reverse complement strand
GATTGAACAGTTAGAGGCCTGTATTAGACATGAATGGGAGAGCATTCCTATTTCTAAACTTGAGAAACTGGTCTCCTCTGTCCTCAGACGTGTGTTGAGTGTTGTAAGATGAAGGGGGATGCCACACAGTGGTAAAAATGGCCTTGTCCGGACTTTTTTTGGATTTGTTGACGCCATGAAATTTTGAATTTTTGAATCAACATATTTCTCCTTTAAAATGATACATTCTCTCATTTTAAACTTTTGATCTGTGATTTATGTTCTATTCTGAATAAAATATTAGATGTTGGCACCTCCACATCATTGCTTTCAGTTTTTATTCACAATGTGTTTAGTGTCACAACTTTTTTGGAATCTGGTTTGTAGTTACGATGTTTTAAATCAAAGCTAAAATTAAAAATAGAAGTCTTTATATGTTTCTTACAAATGTGTACTGACTGTGTTGAAAATGTTATGGTGGGATATGGAGTCTCGGTTTCTCTTTTAATGGTCTTAGTTATAACATGTTAAACTGACCCCATGATTTTGGCCAGGTAGGTTCTAATTTTCAGTGTTTGTGTTCTTCTAAACAATCTTCAGGTTGCTCAGGAGTATCAGTCAATAAAGTCACAGACCGTGATGCTGTACGTGCTGTCAGTTTAGAACTAATTGAAACTCTATTATAAGTTAACAGAATATAAATTTTGTGTATATGTTTTCTTTTTCAGGATGTTCATCATGGTAACGGCACCCAAGAAATCTTCTACAATGATCCCAGTGTGCTGTACATCTCGCTACATCGTTACGACAATGGCAACTTCTTCCCTGGAAGTGGTGGACCTGCAGAGGTCAGAGGGAATTTTTTATTTGACAAATACACAAAGTGCAACCAAGTGCTAAAAGATAAAGAAGCAGTTGACTATCATCCACCTTATTAAAGTGATAGTTTAACTTTGAGTCTAATTTACCCAGTTTCTGCCCTTGACAAGATATGTTTGGACCCCAAAGATTGCTTCCTTAGTATTACACTGGAGCCACAAGTCGAATCTAGCTAAAAGTAGTGGATGCTCAGAGGATCACGAGTTCGAATCCCGGTCATGAGAGAGCAAAATTGCCATGCTCTTTCTGGTGGGTAGATGCCACTTTTTTCAGATCACTACTACTATGCAGTATCTGCTGGCTCAGGCATCTGCTAGCCAATCCATCAGAGCTGAGGATCCTGCGTTTTCCTCAGCGTGTGTTGGCTGCTCAGCGACGGTGTATCAGCAGCAGTTTTAAAAGAGATGCTGGCTGACTTCACTTGCGTCTGAGGGGAACTGTGCTTGTCTTTACCCTCTTAGAGTCAGGGACATTGCAATTGATTGGGAGAGTCCTAATGGCTGGGTGGGTTGATTGGCTACCACTATATTGATCTGGAAATTTGGGTCAAAAAAAAAAAAGTAGTGGAAACTTATATACACCAACTAGCATCATGCTAACTGCATCAATACCTGAATATACAGAATATCTCTGATTTATAAACACAAACTGGAAGTTTATAATCTGCACTTTCTGCACAATTTTTATATTTGATCATTTTTACCAAATGTTTTCTGAATGTAAGTATGATGGTATGTTGATAATATAGTTGTATTTAAAGAATATAGTTATTGTTTTAATATTAAGCAAAAAAAAATATTATGTGGATATGTGCAGTAACCTGTCAAAAATGATGGGAGGCAGGATGTAAGTGCAAACAGGTGGTGGTTTTATTAAAAATGAACAAAGCAAAAACTTAAGAACTAAAAGAAATGAAACTGAGACTGACACTTTGACAAGAGGGTGACATTAATGGTAGCGATGGTGACAAGATCAGACAAGGAACACAAGGAAAGATGAGAATACATATACACAAAGCAGTCAGAGGCAGGTGCAAACAGTCATGAACAAGGTAAGGCAGGTGAATACAATGACGAGAGGCATGACTTGGGCAGGGATTAGGCAGAGACACAAAGGAGCTCATGGACACAGGAAACCAGAATGAGGCACAATCACAGACAAGACTGGAACTTGAACAGAATCATAAACAGAAAAAAAACACTTATAGCTTACTTACCCCATCCATGAATATATGAAATTTGAATCTTTTTATATCGCTAAGTTACACATACAAGGAATTTGATTACAGCAACCCAAGTATGACATGTAACAAGCACATAAACCTATTTTTGAGTATTACACTGAGAGAGGAAAAAAGAAAAGGAAAAAGACAATAAACAGTAAGTAGATTGGAGAATAATAAAGTTAAGAAATTGTTAAAAGTAATAAGAGTAATAAAGATCTGAGGGAGTTAAGAGAAAAGTAATTATCTGTAATTGAACAGTCTGAATTCTATGTATAGCCTGAGTAGACAAATATACTACAACAAATATACACACCCAGCATATACACATATAGCACTACAGTTCACTATTATATGTAAACTAAAAGCATTATCTTGATTTTTTATGTGCAAATTCTGTACACATTTATATCCAGCAAATTAAAAGATCCTTTTTTCTCAGGACAGATTCTGATTCTGATTTAGGTGATTTCAGTAGATCTTTAGCAGATCTTCAGTAGTTCTTTATTTAAAAATGTATAGTATAGTGTATATTCAGCAGAAATCAAATCAACTTTATTATTGTATATTAATGTTCTTTTTGGAGACCAGTGGCTTTCTCCTTGCAACCCTGCCATGCAGACCATTGTCCTTCAGTGTTCTCCTGATGGTGGATTAATGAACATTAACATTAGCCAATGTGAGAGAGGCTAATTATAATAGAAGTTATCCTGGTGTCCTTTGTTACCCCGCTGACTATTACACGCCTTGCTCTTGGAGTGATCTTTGTTGGTCGACCACTTCTGGGGAGGGTAACAATGGTCTTGAATTTCCTCCCTTTGTGCACAATCTGTCTGACTTTGGATTGGTGCTGTCCAAAACTCTTTATACATGGTTTTGTAAGTTTTTCCAGCCTGGTGAGCATCAACAACTCTTTTTCTGAGCTCCTCAGAAATCTCTTTTTTTTGTTTCATGATACATTTCCACAAACGTGTTGTGAAGTGCAGGTTTTGATAGATCCCTGTTCTTTAAATAAAACAGGCTGCCACTCACACCTGATTGTCATCCCATTTATTGAAAAAACATGACGTTAATTTCACCTTCAAATTAACTGCTAATCCTAGAGGTTCACATACTTTTGCCACTCACAAATATGTCATATTGGATCATTTTCCTCAATAAAGGAATGACTAAGTATGTTTTTATCTCATTTGTTTAACTGGGCTCTCTTTATCTACCTATCTATCTATTATTTTAGGACTTGTGTGAAAATCTGATGATGTTTTAGGTATATTTATGCAGAATTCAAAGATTCAAAAGGGTTCACAAACTTTCAAGCACCACTGTAGTAATTACTTAGCAAATTGCTAGAGATCTTCAAAAAAGTCTTCAGCAAGTCTTTAGCATATATTCCATAGATCTTTGGCAGAGCTATAGAACATTTTTAGTAGATATTTAGTAGGCCTTCATTAGATAAACATTCAGTATCTTCAGTAGATTTTCTGTGCATTTTTGATATTTTTAGCAGATTTTTTAGATCCTTTGAAAAGATCTCTGCATGTATTCTGTAGATCTACTGCAGATCTTGAACAGATTTTCAGGATATCTTTAGTAGATTGTCAGCATATGCTCAGAATATCTACAGCAGATGTTCACTTCTCTCTGTTTGTGTTTCTCAGGTGGGTTCTGGTGCTGGTGAGGGTTTTAATGTGAACGTGGCATGGACAGGAGGTCTAGAACCCCCTATGGGCGACGCTGAGTACATGGCTGCATTCAGGTGAGGATCTGTTTACTTTTCCTGCTTCTACTGAAGAAATAAGTGCACTGCAGCGCCACATTTATTTTTCTATTTATATACATTTTTCTCCATTTAATTTGTATTTGAAATCAAATGTAATGCATTCATATGCACAAGTTTGTGCCCCAATGGTCACAACACATTTGGAGATCTTGAAGTGAAAATAAGTAATGTGTACTAAAATATTCAGATGTACAAGTTCTCAGTTTCTGTATCATACAGTCAGTTCTATAAAAAGAGTAAGTGTGCATTACAAATATTTAGAAGCTTTTTCTTTGTAGAAGATGCATTATTAACATTATGGATTTTTCAAGCTATTAAACTTAGAAAGTCAATAAAATATGTAGACTAGCTTGTCTTTTGTATACGACTACATCTAAAAGCATCCATTCAGAGTTTAGACTGATAGGACACTGTAGGAAATCTTTGAAGCTGCAATGATAATAAAAGAGAAACATAGAACTGTAGCCTCACAGAGTTGTGTTGATGTTTGTGAGATTGGTTGATTGGTGATTGTGTTCTGGACACTAAGCGCTAAATGTTTTGATCTCAGTTTGACGTCCAGTTGATGGCCAAAGCCGTCACAAAAGCTCGACAAACAAAAAATCACTTCCAGGTTTTGTGTTTTTTTTTTCAGAATAGTCTCTCTCTCTCTCTCTCTCTCTCTCTCTCTCTCTCTCTCTCTGCCACTTCCACATGCTGTTTAAGTGCCCCCAGTGGGTGGTTTCAATAAAGGTTTTTTTTTTTTGGTATTTTTTGATGGAAAACTCCTTCAGCTTTGACTGAAACCCATCAGACTGGGTGGGCTCTAAGTCAGACTGAGCACTTTACACTTTTAATGTACATCTATACCTCTATGACTTTCTTTCATTTTCTGTCACTGATCATTTCACTATCAATCTGTATCTTTCTTTCTTTTCTTCTTTCTTCGTTCTCTCTCTTTCTTCTTCCTTTCCCCAATCTCCCTCCCTCTCTCTGTCTCTCTGATCCTCTCTCTCGCTCCTTCTCTCTCTCTCTTTCTTTTTTCACTCTCTCCCTCTCTCTCTCTCTCTCTTTCCCTCTCTCACTCTCTCTCTCTCTCTCTCTCTCTCCCCCACTACGCAGGGGATCGTGGGTAGTTTTATTGGTCTGGAGGGAGGTGGGGTGGTTTCCACGGTGAGGGATGTTGGGGTGAAGTGGGGGATTGTGGGTAATTAGAGTGAATGGCTCCCAGATGGCGAGCTGTCAGTGACGTGAGCGAGCGACAAAATCCTAATGAGAACCATCAGGGCGAGCGACTTTGAACTAAGAGAGAGTGAGGGAGAGAGAGAGAGAACAAAAAGTTCCTTTAACTCTTTCTTTGTTGATAGGCATAATTTGGAAAATAACTTATTTCAGACTGGTCTGTTTCTGTTTTTTTTTTCTTTTGTCATTATGTGTATTAACTCCTTAGATGTTACTGATCAGCCAAGACATGTTTGGTGTCCAGGTTTCATTTTTTTTTTAGTCTAGAACTAAGGCCGTGAGGCTAACATTGCTAACAAACACGACAACTCAATAGTCACCTAAGTAGCCCAGTCATTTCTGTAAAAATACATCACTAAACCTCTCAACCTATTCAAATCACATCCAGATTTTAAGTAAACAGTCAACTGTGCTGCTTACTTTAGGTGACTATTAAGTTTTAGTGTGTGTCGCAATGTTAGACTCACAGCTCCGGTTCTGAATTTATTTAGTATCATTTGAATAGTATAAATGCATTTATATTCATTGAATGTTTTGTATGTTTATTCTGTGATGTGTAGAACGGTGGTGATGCCAATTGCTCAGGAGTTTTCTCCAGATATGGTTCTGGTCTCATCAGGATTTGATGCTGCAGAGGGACATCCAGCACCTTTGGGGGGATATAAAGTTACAGCCAAATGTACGATAATCATTATACATTTCACACACTCATTGGCCACTCTTATTACAAAGAATACCTTGTAGCTCCACTCCTAGCCACTTCATTAGAAACCTCTCTCTTGTAGCTCCACCCCTTGACCACTTTATTAGAAACCCCTGCCTAACACATCCACTCATTGGTTACTCTATTAGAAATCCCTATCTTGTAGCTCCACCCTCAGGCCACTTTATTACAAAACCTTTCCTAGTACATCCACTCACTGTCCACTTTATTAGAAATGGTGCTGTGTTGAGGTTTGTTGTCTGTCTGAGTGAATGTGAATGTTGTTTCTGCAGGTTTTGGCTTCCTGACCCGTCAGCTGATGGCATTAGCTGGAGGGCGTGTGGTTTTGGCTCTGGAGGGGGGTCATGACCTCACAGCGATCTGTGATGCGTCAGAGGCCTGTGTTAGTGCTCTTCTGGGACTGGAGGTATAATACATAACACATACTGTATTAAAATTAGATTTCACTAAATGAAATCATCCTAAATGTGACTTTCAATTTTTTCGACATTTTGTTCTTGTTTGAAATATTTAATTATGATTTCAAATATTGTTTATTGCACAGGCATCTCTAGCCCCTTTTTAGGGGTGCTGAAACACGCCAAATTTGAGTCCATGTATGTCTAAAAATAAGAGGAAGTGTTTTAATGTAAATTTATGAATTAAAAAAATAATAAAAAAAGATCCATAGAAAATTAATATGGTTTAAACAAAACATTTTAACAAGAAAAATACAGCAATCCCTCCTCCCACTCTCTCTCCTGCTCTCCCGCCTCCCTTCCTGAAGCTGTGCACATGTCTACACCCTGAGTGCTGGTTTTGCAGGTTAATAAGTGATATTAGTTCTGATGAGGATTTCTGTACTTTATCACTCAGTCAGTATCAATACATGATCATTAACAGCATTCCTAATGTTTACTGAACTGAATCACACATCACTCTTTGTTATTCATGTTAGGTAGGGCTTAGATAGATAGATAACTTTTTTCTAGGAGGCTAATGTTGCACTTTGCTGGTTGTCAATTAAAGAAGGTGATTGGTATGAAGTCTGTAGGGCTGCTAGGCTTACTAGGTGCTTAATTTAATTTCATTATTCCAGTGGACACTTTCTCTGGACAAAATTATGAGCTACAAATGGATTTAAATACTAGTATTAGAATCTCAAACTTGAATTTTGTTAGTTTGGTGGCAGTTTGAGGCAAGTATGCAATTATGTGTACATGCAGTTATCACTATGCTAATTGATGGAGTGTAATGTTTCATTGTATACTAACTACATTAGCTTTGTAGTTCTCGTATAAACGTAAAGTGACTCTCAGTGAACTGTCAACTTAAAGTTTAGTAGGTGTTGTACTCCTCAGATGGATAATATTGTTTATCTATAAATACATTTATCCCCCCCCACATCTCTCTTTCTCTATAAGGATCCTATTTCAGAAGAGGTTCTCCTACAGAAACCAAATGCTAATGCAGTTCTGTCACTACAGAGAGTCCTACATATACAGAGTGAGTTTCTCTCTCTCTCTCTCTCTCTCTCTCTCTCTCTCTCTCTCATCATCCATGTCTGACTCCAATTATGCTTAAATGTGCAGGCTTCCTGGTAGCACACATTTGTTTAATTTCTTGTAATTAATTATAATCATGATGGTTATGTTTCTCCATATGGTTCGGCTTCACGTAAATATTCCAATAAGAGTGAAGGAGATGCACTGTGTGGCCTTAATAACAATGCAATCATACTCTCTCTTTCTCTGTCTTTCTTGCTCTGTCTCACTCTCGCTTTTCCTTCACTGAGAAAGTCAGGCTAGTTTAAAATGTGTGATTATCGTGCAGAAACCTAGTGGTTGTTATTTTGAATTAACATGTCATAATTATCACATTGTTAATTAAATGTAATTGTAGAATTATTTGCATTCTGTTTATATTTTGCGTCATTATACATGTCCAAAAATTAGAATGTTGTAAAAAGGTTTTTGTGTTTATAATTTTTTGAAAAAAGTCAGCTGTCGATAATTTTGTTTCTATTCATTATAATTCAATTCATTATATACATATATATTTCAAGGCTTTTTTGTTTTAATGTTGGAACTGTTTGTATAGTAATTTACTCAAACTCCAAATGAAATATTCTAATAATTTGAGTTTCTGGATTTCTGATTTTCATGAGTTACTGTATAAGTCAATATTAAAACAAAAAAGACTTGAAATGTCGCTTTGTATGTAATGAATAAAACCTGACAGTTTATCTTTTTTAACTAAATGGTGAATACAAATGAAATGTTTCACAATATTAATTGTATTAGATGCACTAGCATTTGAATCTGACTAGGGTCTGCTTCACAATAAGGACAGATCATAATAAAATCGCTCTTCTTCTACCTAAAGACATTAAAGTGGTTTCAGTTGAAAGTTTAGAATCTGCACTTTCAACACCATTTCAAGTCATGCTGATTAAATGTTATTAAAATCTCTTTCAGGTCAGTACTGGTCCTGTTTGAAGCCGTTGGTGGGTTCAGTGGGTTTATCTTTCCTTGGTGCTCAGAAAGGAGACTGTGCGGAGACTGATGCAGTAAAGGCTTTGGCTTCATTATCTGTAGGCGTTCTGACTAACAAGAGGTATTTACACCTTTTGATTTCTAGAGTAAATCTTAATTATTGATTATAAAGCTGATATAATGAGTATAACCCCAACTTCCACTCCCCACTTTATCAGAAACCCCTCTCCGGTAGCTTCATCCTGGCCACTTTATCAGAAATCTCTCTCTTTTAGTTCCACCCCCAGACACTTTATTAGAAACTTCTTCATTTTAGCTCCACCCCCTTGCCAGTATAGCTGGCAATTGAACCAGATGGACTGTAATTTGTAATTGTACACCTGTATAATGCACTTATAAGGTTGGCACCTCTAATTAAGTGGCCAGTATTTAGGAAGAGAATGTTTAATGTATTTTAGTTTGAGCATATATCCATATATTTTCTCTGTCTCTCACCTTTAGCCTCTCTGATGAGCCAATGGAGCACGACCAGTAGGCCATGTCAAATCCTCTTTCCATTCAGATAACTGTCCAATCACATTGGAGTTCTATTTCACATGACTGCGAGAGTCATCCTCTCTTCCTGCCTTCGGACCAGCAGTGCCTTCAGTGGGAGGTGCTGTGGCGATGTCACTTCCTGTTTTACCCCTATGCCACACTGTGGGTAAAGCAGTGTGGTTAAGCTAGCCGGAAAACGTTGGAATACAGAATTTTCTCTCCATCCACTTCCAAATGTGTACACTGACATGTAGTTGAAGGAAAAAGATCTTTCAGCTTGTTTTCACCTTTTTATAACTGCAAACGGATCCTCAACATGGGCATTCCAGGGCAATTACTCTTCATTTTATTCCCTTGTGCCTTGTGGAATGAACAGATCCACATTTGTTGGAAGATCAGAGGAAAGAAAGATGAAAACTTATTTCAAGCTCATTCTCACACTCAGACTGTTTTAAAGAGATGATCCATGAGGAGGACTTTAAAGCACATGGCAACTGCGAAAGGGGATGCTCTGTTTCTTGATGTCATTTTGTCAGCGATGATAACCACTAAAAAAGAAAAGAAGGATGATCTGGACAAATTGTTTATACTTAACTATTATTTTTTTGCACTGTGCATTCCATAATGTGAACCATGATTTTTCTTTTAATTATTCCAGACCTCGGGGAAAACAGGTCTAAGTTATTTACGTAACATTAGATCTTTTTGTTTTGTAATGAAGCGAAGCAAAGCGTCCAGTCACACTCAGTGTATGTACAAGGCTCACAGCTTCAGTGCACACAATAACACACACTGAGTGTTTTTTATTTTATTGACCACTGTAAATGACTTATCACTGACTAGGGGGGCATTTATCTCTCCAAACTCAAAATAAACCAACTGATTTAACCCTCATGTTTTGTTCAAATTATGGTTTATTTTCTCATTTTAGGCTGTGCAGAGACAGCAATACCATATATATACAAATAGTAATTTCAACTTTAATTTCAAATTTTTCCAGTTTCACTTTAATTATTTCAATAAATTATCAATAAAATATTCAAAATGTAGTAAATACTTTACTATAATGTATTAAATAATGAAACATTCCCATGGCTAAAAGGTTCTATATGCTTACATGAACAAATACAGTGTGCATCTTTTTCAAATTTCATAGTCATTTTTATTTGTAAGCCTTTTGAAAGCAAATATTGCCTTTATAATGGGAGAAAAGTTGATCATGAATGGACCAATAAAATGAGCCAAAATGTTGGTGAATAAAATCTTCTAAAGTTAAGAAGTTTTATCTGCAAAAACATGAGGGTTAATCATTTCATCTTTTTTATTCCTCCAACCTTCTCAGCATTTCTACATTTTTCTGCATTTTCTTCTGCAAATCAGGACTACTTTGCACTTGACCAAAAAGCCCATAAAACTCCATGTACGTGCCTTTCAACATGAGGTTAAAATACTTGTTCAACATTACGTAGCATAGAAGTTATAATGAACTATAAACGTCTTAACTCGTCTTCTTCTTCTTTTTGCATGTTTTATTCAGGAAAAATCCAGTTTAAATCTCTTTAAACCTGTGGATATGTCTTAACAGTTATTTCCATGCTCTGCACACCGCATTTACTGAAAACTTCACTTCAGTGTTTTTAATGAGCTTCTGATGCTAACCTATCTTCCAGGTGCCAACCTATCTAAAGTAATAATTTGGTGAAAAATATTTAATTTACCCAGTTTACCCCTTTACTCAAAATGTAGCTGATCAGCCCAAAAATGTTTGGCCCCTTAAGATTGCTTCTTTACCTCTACACTGAGGCTACAAAGCTAATGTAGCTAACAAGAAATGGATTAGCAATTGGCATGGTGCATGCCTGAATAACTGCGTGTCTAAATTATCACATTCGTGCCACAAATTAGAAATATACTTGATTGTGTGGTTTCTGACACCTTATCATATATTGTTCTCTGTAAACATGGACTAAAGTACTTAGCATAGCTAAAACAAAAGCAACCATCTTGAAGGTTGAATTGTGTCTAAATGTCAGTCACTAAACATGTTTTAGCTGATCAACAACAATAGAAATAAGTGGGAAACTGCGTAATTTGGGTCATTTTGTGGAAGTATAGTATGTTGTGTGGATAAAGTTTATTGCAATGTCATTTGTGGTGTTTTTAAATGATTTTTTTTTTTACTTTTCTGCTGTTGTCACTGAAAGTAATCATGTCATACAGACCAGTTATCCAGAACTGGCACCAGTGCACTGAATCACTGAACCAGATACTGTATACTCAATGTCAGCTCTCACCTGCGCAGTTTCTCAGAGCTACATAATTCAAGTGTAAATGGATGTGGCTTAACATAATACAGTATCAGTCAAAAGTTTGAAAATACCCACAGTGCTACTGTATTTATGCTGTTCTTGCCAGTCTGTCAGAAGATTGTTGATTTAGCCATCACTGTGATGTCATGGTCAGTGTCTGAATCCTCTCATTTGAGTCCACCATTTTCGGAGAGATGTTGAATGTGTATAACTGATGAAATGCACCAGCGCTAATAGTGACCTTCATAAACACCAGTGACCAAATGTCACAGATTTGATGACCTTGTACAACACAATACCTCCATATATCTACCAAAGCTGTCACAATTGGTTACTTACAGATGTTTAAAGGTTGAAAAGCATTCAACACACATCACAGCACTGCAACACTGCTCTTCTAAAGTCAGTGTTACCAAATAGACAGAGATAAAGAGAGGTTTAAAAATGGCCATGTAAACATAAATTATGAGATGATACTTTGAAAAGCATTCATAAAGTCCTTGAGATCAACATGGATTAAAATCAATGTCAAAAGAATAAAGTATCCTCAAACTTTTGAGGAGAAGTATTTTTGACATTTCAGTTTCTAGAATATCCTGTAGGTATGGGGGCTTCTAGTATGTTGACCTTTGCTCTTCACCTTGTCTTTTATTGAACCACTATGAATAGTGTGTATATGATTTCTGTACATAATAGCGGAACATATATCGACTGTTGGTGTTGCCTCGTTTTGGCTGAGGTTGTTGTGACGACTCTGGGTTCTTAGCTTTAGCCCAGGAGAACCTGCAGGCTGTTATATTTTTTATTCATATGAATTGGATGCAAAAAAAAGTGCATTTCTTGACAAATGCAAACAAAATTTACAATTTTATCAGCCATCTTGTTGCACATGGGTCTCAATTTGGTGTGAAATCAGCTGAAGTGGGACACTGAAGCTAGCATCTAAATAGTCATTTTAAAACTTATTTTAAATTACTTTTCAGTCATAGTGATAGGATCCAGATATCTACAACACAAATCACCAATGAGCCTAAACATGAGTTTTTGTGTGTTGTTAATGGTGAAGTAGTGATACCATTCTTTGTTGACTGTTTTGTCTTACCACACCCTCATGTACCTCTCCACCATTAATAGATTTTACAAATATATGTTTTAAACCAAAATCTTCTCAAAGCTATTGTAAAGCAATATCTCAGACCTCAGGCAGTATATTTATAACCACTTTGTGTAATAACATTTTGTAAGGTAGCTTTTTGAGGCATTAAAATCTTCAGACGTCTGGTTTTTATCACCACCACTGTGAACAATTCAGACTCAGTAAGTTTCTCTAGAATAGAGCACTCTCAATGACTTTCTTTACATCTTAAACATTTAATTATGTAGGAAATTGGAAAATTTAGTGCACTTCCTTTTTCATATTCTAAACAGGAATAATATAACTAAAGGAGTGTTTAAAGTGTCCCACTTTACCTAAATTTAACCCAGTACCCGTAATCTTTGGGCTTTGTGTAGGAACAGTGCATGTGTCCTGTACTACCACCAAAATATATCCAGTTTCTAAATTTTAATTAGTTTTTCTTTTTATTTGACTGTTCACGATCTCCTGCAGAACAAATGTTACATCTAAATGGCTTATGCTTCTGTCTAGTACTAAAAACATAGTATAGAAACAACTAATTTGATCTGCACATTGAGGTCTGTATTAGCACCACTGAAGGATGTTGCCGGACAGTTTGGACCGTAGCTAGCTTTACATTCCTGCTCAATAGCGGATGCTGATATTCCTCTCACAGATTAAAAATGTATGGTATATTTTTATGATAGCTTTGTGCATTTGTACTGTTTTGGTATACCTCCTGATGTGTTTGTACTCTTTCTTACGCTATCAATAATGCAAAAAATATATACAATGGCAGGTTATATTTTGTGCTTTATTTCCGTGCCTGTAAGGACTAAAGACTTGTCGGCCTCTGAGCCACTAATGTCTTAATCTTTTTCTCTGTTTTTATGTGGTCTATAAACCTCAGCTTCCAATTCCACAATGTAAATATTTACCCCAAGACCAAAAAAAGAAAAACATCACCCACGTGCCTTCAGTTATCATCTTCACTAATTGGATCTTATTAACAAAGAATGACAACTTTCCAAACATACATGTACTTAACTATTACTTTTGTTTATTTCTTATTTGCCTTTTTTCCTCTGTATAGAAAAGAATGTCTATTTTGTACTGTCTCTCTCTTCCTAATTAAAACAGAAAACATTTTGTTTGCCTGAAGCTGTTTAGTTTGTTTATTTGCTGTTGTTTGGTAAAGAAATGAGACAGTAAATGCTGTTCTTTGACTTCTCATGGGTCTCTATATAACTACTTCCTTGACTTTTCGCCTCTCAGCGCTGAGGTCTTGGGTTTGAGTCCACATCTGAGCGGAGTTTCCATGTTCTCCCTGTGTCTGCGTGGGTTTCCTCCGGGGTCTTCGGTTTCCTCCCACAGACCAAAAACATGGAGATCAGGTGGATTGGCTACTCTAAAAATGTCAGTGTGTGTATGTATGTTTATGAATGTGTGTGCGTGTGTGTTCACCCAGTGATGGATTGGCACCCTGTCCTGGGCTTAGTTGAATAGTGCAATGCCCTGCCCTGCGCCCAGTGAGGGGGTAGGGGACTAACCGCGACCCTGATAAGGATTAAGCGGGTGTGATAATCAGTGTTGGGAATGTTACTTTAAAAAAATAATTAGTTATAGTTACTACTAGTTCAAAGAAGTAACTTAGTTAGTAATTGAATTACTCTATAATAAAAGTAACTCGTTACCAGGGAAAGTAACTATTTGCATTACAGTTTTAAAAAGTTATTTGTCAAAGAATAAGGATTTTT
>BRDA01034071.1:7515-18173 GCA_036984385.1 Crenuchus spilurus | reverse complement strand
TTCAAATCATGACTCATCTGACCACAGAACAGTCTTCCATTTTGCCACACTCCATTTTAAAAGACCCCTGGCCCAGTGCAAACGTCTGAGCTCGTAGAGCTTGCTTAGAAATGGCTTCCTCTTTGCACTGTAGAGTTTCAGCTGGCAACTGCGGATGACACGGTGGATTGAGTTCACTGACAATGCTTTCTGGAAGTATTCCTGAGCCCATTCTGTTATTTCCTTGACAGTGGCATTCCTGTTTGAGGTGCAGTGACGTTTGAGGGCCCGGAGATCACGAGCATCCAGTACAGTTTTATGGCCTTGACCCTTATGCACAGCAATTGTTCCAGATTCTCTGAAACTTTTGATGATGTTATGCACGGTTGATGATGATAACTTAAAAGTCTTTGTTATTTTACGTTGGGTAACACCATTCTGGTATTGCTCCACTATCTTTCTGTGCGACAATGGTGGAATTGGTGATCCTCTTACCATCTTGGCTTCAGAGAGACACTGACACTCTGAGAAGCTCTTTTTATACCCAATCATGTTGTCAATTGACCTAATTAGTGTTAATTGGTCTTCCAGCTGTTCGTTATATGCTCAATTTCGTTTTTCCAGCCACTTATTGCTACTTGTCCCAAGTTTTTTGGGATTTGTTGACACTGTGAAATTTTGAATCAACATATTTCTCTATTTTTCTATATTTACTCTGATTAAACTTTTGATCTGTCATCTATGCTCTATTATGAATAAAATATTGACATTTGCCATCTCCACATCATTGCATTCAGTTTTTATTCACAATTTGTTTAGTGTCCCAACCTTTTTGGAATCCGGTTTGTATATCCCAGACCTTCAAATGTGCCATTGTTATGAAATATTGTTTGTTTCATTTAAAAATTGTATTCATTTTGCGGCTGCCAGTGTTTGCAAAATGCTATTTTATGTTTTGTGAAGTAAATTCCATTGTATTACTGGGTGGAGTTTCTCTGTTTTCTCTGGGTCTACGTGGGTTACTTCTGGGGTCTCTGGTTTTGTACCACAGTCTAAAAACATGGAGGTCAGAGGAATTAGCTAATCAAAATTGCCCTGGTGTGAGTGTGCATATGTTTATGCTTGTGCCCAGAGATGGACTGGCATCCTGTCTTGGCTATGGCTATAATAATGGAATGTCCTGCCCAGCACTGAGTGAAGGAGCATAGGGACTCACCATGACCCTGAACTGGATTAAGCAGTTAAGATGATGGATGGAAGGATGGATGATGTATTAATCTCAGATATAATACATATGAAAATCATCACATTAGTTTGAAGGTATCATCATCTTTTATTAAACTGATAAATGGTTTTCTTAACTAGGCCCTGGAAGACATCTTAATATAATGGCATTTACTTTATAATTTTTTTCTTTTCTTTTGTGAATACTGGAATGGATTGTTTCTAAATGTGCCGTGAAGTCTTTATGTATACTCTCAGTAAAAAGGTTATGGACTATCCAATGTACATTTTTAATAATACCTACTTTACTTCATTGTTTTGGGTGAATTCAACTTGAGGTTCACCCAACTCAAACTTATTAGTTTAGTCAAAAGTTATCCGAACTCACTTAATTATATAAATTATTTAAAAATAAATAAAATGTATTTATTTATTGTAAATCCAATTTCCACACTAGATAGGACTCATCACATCATTTCCTCCTCTTGGGCTGCCAGTATTGGGGACTGAGCTCACAGTATTTCACTCACAGGGTGAATGTAGAGATCACTGTGCCATTCATAGACTCCTGAACAAGCCTATGTGATTTAACACTGCATTTGTCTTCTTGTAGCAGTGAGAGGTGCTGTTAAGTGTTTGTCTCTGTCCACAATGGCACTTGTGATGGTCTGTGGTATATTAAATGGTAAGACAACACTTTCATAGACAGTGTGTTGGATGCTGGAGGAAAAATGTTGGTGTGTGTTGACCTTAGCTTCCTTGATGGGGTCAAATCATTAATGTGCACTTGTCTGGGTTGGAGCATTTCTGAACCAGCAAGGCTTGGGTGGTGCTCCTAGCCATGTGGACACACTTCTTAGGAAAAAAAAACATTCCACTTAAAAAATTGGTGTAAATACACTGCACTATAACCAAATATCATGTCATGATCTGGAGCCACGTGGCAATTATTAGCTAAAAATAAAATATCCTTCCTTGCTTAGCTAAAACCACCCAACCGTGCCCTAATGCACTCCCACATACAAATAAGCCTGGTAATCCTGCTGTAATGGAAAGGAGGAGTCTTCTTTGATTATTCGTCCTGTTTGTCTCAAGAGCTCGATGGCTCTGACAGGGCCTAAGTAGTTGTCATCTCTCACTATGTTGGACATGCATGTGCCTCTCTCCGAGCATGAGGCCAAAATCTTTGCACAGTTTAATAATTAATTGTGGAGTGATAAATTGCTCTGAAGCATGAGAAATGGCAAGATAATATATAATAAATATGAAAAAGCACATTATAATTCATAAGGATATGTCGGATTACTGTAGAGGGCCCACCATTATTTGCATTATTCATGCTACGATATGCAGCTTTCTGGCCGCTTCGTTTTACCAGGCGGTCATTGTAGAAATGCAGCAGATAGGAATTATCTTCATCACAGCCGAGGCGGATATTGTCATTTTTAATCAGAAGCTCATAACATCAGTAAAGAAAAATATATGAGTTATAATGAATGGAATTACATTTTCATTTTTACCAGGCTTTTGAAAATGCTGTCTTCATTAATTACATTGTGTTTTGCATTTCCATCATCTTCATCATTGTGCTTTGCATTGTGATTGGGATCTTTACAAATAATTATCTATTCATTCAAGTCTTCATATCCTCTGTGTCTACTTTATTAGAAACTCCTACCCTATTATCCTCTAACTCTTCATTAATGGTCAGTTTCTTACCATGTCACTGTGACTGATGTTTGAGAATGACCCTTCAGACCATGTGGTCTCTGACCAGTGATGAATGGTGTAGAGGATGAGCTACAGGTGAGCTACAGTATGTCATTGTGCACCTAGTAGATCATAGTGAAGTGGTCAGAAAAAGGAAAGTCAAGGTTGGTGTTACTAATACATTGGCTGGTGGGGATAATTATGACATTTAGCAGCACCATCATCCTGATTGAGAATGATGGATGTGACCACCAGCTCGGTGTGATGTATATTTGTGTACTGTATAGGCTGGACTCTGGAGGCCTGGAGAGTAGAGTTTTCTGGCCTTGGTAATAAGACTCTGTGACTCTTCATTAGGTTTTTATGAGGGCTGCTCTCCAGCAGATGCTTGCTAGTGAGCCATGCCTTCTCGATCAGGTCTCTCCAGAGACTCAGAGCGCCGTTCCTCCAAGATCCTTCAAGATGCAGCCATTTCACAACCCCCTGAGACAGGAAACTTAAGCGCTGTCTCAGTTTCAACGCTTCGGCTAAAAAGGCCGTTGGGAATCTCAGACTTATATTGATGTTTGCTGAGCAGTTAGAGATAGTAATATTTTATTTCTCTTTCTCTTTCTCTCTCTGTCTCTCTGTCTTTGCATGTACTGTTCACATGTAGAATCAGTGTATCTATTATATAACTGAGTTTGCTTGCAGATGTATTAAAAAAATATTCTAATAGTGTACAGTACCTCATGTTGTTTTGCAGATTGCAAATAATGAGTAGGAAGTCAGGAAGCTGTACAAAAATATTTGCTGTGTCAAGATTGATGAACAGAGCAATAGCATGAAGAAAGTAAAATAAAACATGCCAAAGTAGGCATCAAATCAAAGCATAGAATAAGGCACATTATTAAAAAAAATTGTAAATACATTGTATTATTATTATTATTATTATTATTATTATTATTATTATTGTAAAATGTTTATTCTTTATTGAATATTAATTTACCTTTTAATATATTTACCTAAAATACTTGAAATATTGATGAAAATGTCATACCTTTTTTCCATATTAATATTATATTATCATATTAATAATATTATATATTAATATAATATGTGGTAAATGGAGAATTATGGGTTATTACTAAATGACTACTCATTGAATTGCGTACACAACCAGCCACTTAATTTACTCCGTTACATTTACTTGAGTAAGTTTTTGAAAAATATATACTTCTAGGAGTAGTTTTATATCACTATACTTTTTACTTTTACTCGAGTAGATTTGTAAAGAAGAAACTGTACTCTTACTCCGCTACATTAGGCTACAATGAGCTCGTTACTTTTGTTTTTACTTCTTATGTATTCTACACGTCATTATTTTTATCCCCCTCGCGTTTTATTTTAACAGAGAGAGTGACTGACTTTCAAAGGCTCTATCATGTGTTTCACCAATCAAATGTAGTCGTGGAGTCTCGTCACGTGACCATACTCAATCTCAGCAGCGGGACGGGTTAGCTTTACAATTTACAGTCGTAGCAAAATGAAGAAAAATGTCAGAATCTGCGGTCGGCAATGCAGACGAGGAGGAACACCATTGGCCTCATATTGAAAGCATGTTTACCTTACAAAAAATCGCGAAACAGCAGCTACATTATGCAGGTATGGATCTACTCCACACCTTTCCTCACACCAAGAAGCTGTCACTCAAAGTCAACACAGGTCTTCCTGCATCTGCAGCCTGTGAGAGACTTTTCAGTCATGCAGGACTCCTGTTCTCTGCTAAACGATCACAGCTTCACTGCAAGAGCCTTGAGAACCAACTACTGTTGAAGCTTTATAGTGACATCACTGAGTGATTCTTTGGTGAAAGTTTCTGCTTGTTTTGTCTCACACACACACACACACACACACACACACACACACACACACAGTTTATGAGAGTTTATGGCCTGCCTTGTTTTAGTTCTGCCTGCAGAGCCCAGTGAAAAATTTGTGTTCTTAATTATTTATTTATTTATTTATTTATTTATTATTATTATAATAATTTATTTTTTATTGAAATACTTGAATTTACCGGGATTATTTTAATTTAAGCAATTTATAATTAATTTATTAATTTAAATTTATTTTATTGATTGGATGAACTCTGATTTGCCTAAAGATGTATTTTTGTCTGTCTGATTGAATGCTTGTGTTAACAAATAAATCAGACGGTACTCGACAGTTACTCAGTACTTGAGTAGTTTTGCACCAAGCACTTTTTTACTCTTACTCAAGTAATTATTTGGATGACTACTTTTTTACTTTTACTTGAGTCATATTATTATGAAGTAACAGTACTTTTACTTGAGTAAAATTTTTGGCTACTCTACCCACCTCTGCTTAAAACTACCTCTGTGTAGCTACACTGATTGTCATTGGTCAGTTTATTCAATCTATTTACCATAAATCTGAACTTTGTAGTTCTACTAATACAGCAGCTCTGCTGTCTCTGATTCACTCATACCAGCATAACACACACTAACACACCACCACCACATCAGAGGAATTGCAGTGCTGAGAGTGATCCCCTACTCAAATAATAGCTGCTCTGTGGGGGTCGTGATCAGTGAAGTACAGGTGAAATTATGATAATAAAGAGAAACAGATGGCTTACAGTCTGTAATTGTAGAACTACAAACTGCACTTGTATGGTCAGTGGAGCTGATAACATGGACAATAAGTCTATAAACAATGAGGTGGTCTTAATGAAGTGCCTGGTTAGTTTAACATGATTCATTTCTGTTCATTCTGCTGGATAATTTTAGACCAGCATGACAAAAATAAAAAAGTCTGAACTTTTGTGAAAAACTCAAAAGGTGAAAAAATGACAATGAGTCAAAGTTTAAAAAATAAAAAAAGATAATATATGTTTCAGCATTAATATACATAAATGTAGATTATTAGGTTATATGCAAATAAAACAAAACTATTGGATATTGTCTATGAATATGTCATTAAGTTTAGTTAACATCTTGCTGTTCAGCTTTGAGCTTATAGCTTTGTAATATAGGTATTAATAAGAGTAAGGTGTTGGTTATCTCCAATCACCTACTTCAAATCAACTTAATGTAATGCCAATAAAAATGTGTTTCTGAAATATATAACTTTTTCTTTCAGAGACTGCAGATGATGTTAATGCAAACAAAGTTCAGTTTTCTTAGGAAATAGCTGCTGTATCAATGTTTTGGGTACAGGCCTTCCACAGACTTTTCTCTTCCTCTTAGGGTTGTTACTTTGTGGAAGCCTTACTTACCTAAGTTGCCCACGTGTGGGCATGGCACTGCTGTGCTCCACATGATTACTATTTAATTCCCCCTTAAGAGCACACACTATAAGCTAATTGATCAGCTTATACTGGCAGAAGTTTGCTTCTTTAAGTTGGTGCTTCTTTAAGTTGGCTAACATACAGTAATGAAAACATACAATACACAATAATTAAATTGCCAGCATTGAGTTATTCAGTGATCTCAAAAACACTTGTGAATTTTCATGCTGTGTAACATACTGTAAGCAAAATGGGAAAACATAAAGAGGGTTGCTACTGTTTTTAGCTTTGCAATGTGTTTTTTCTATTTTAATAAAAATAGATCATACAGTGATGGAAACCACATTAGCAGCTGCATAATTTGGTTTTATTTAACATAGTGTTTTGTGTTTTCATGGGTGCTGACAGCTGAGTAATTTGAATTGATTTATATTAGTTTAACTGCTTTTTTAGACCTACTTGATTATATATATATATATATATATATATAATTCCCAGCTGCTATATAATGTAGGACTTTAACTGTGGTTTTGTTTTCTTTAATTTGTGTACAATGAGAAGTATTAGGTCTAAAGCAACCCTTGTGACACACCCCTGGGGATGGGGTGTGGCCATGATGACCAGATGCTTAGCTTAGAGACAACACACAGACACTAGTTTGAGCCAAGTCATTTGAATCAGTATAGTGTGCAAGAAAATCAACATCAGTTAAACATAAACAAAATAAGAATGCATCAAAATGAGAGCCTAAACAATATGAAATGGCTGTCTTAACTTTACTTTAACTTTAGTCCTCCATCCATATGAGGTTTTAAGCCCAGTGTACTCTACCCACCAACTCAGCTCAGGAAGGGTGCCTAGCTCAGACTTCATGCATTTCTCCATGTGTGTGAGTCCTGTTAAGCTGCTCCTGGTGTTTTGTCTCAAATCAGCCCCAGGTGTATATGCAGTTAGGGGTGGAGCTGTAGATCCAGTTTATTGTCCCTGTCTCCTCACTGTTCCACCTGTCTCATATATATCATTCATTTAATCATGAACTCAGAATTATTTAACTAAAATGTAAAATAATTATAAATACAATAAATCCTTTAATTGAAAATAAAATGATTTTAATTACACCACCATGCACCAGGCAGAGGAAAATCATATGAAACACATGCCGGCAAGAAGTGAAAGCCAATCATGCACAGCACACTCTCAACCGGACGTGACCGTCCACCTGGAGGACTGCATCAAGATCTAAGGGGAGATCACCCAGGACAGAGTGCCATCCATATCTGGGCAGACATACACGCACACCAGGGCCAGTTAGAGTAACCAATTCACCTGATCCCCATGTTTTGGACTGTGGGAGGAAACCCATTTAGACACAGGACAAACATCACAAATATGGGGACTGGAACCCAAGACTTCAGTTCTGAGAGGCAAATGTGCTAACCACCGTGAACCAATCATATCATGATTCCTCTTTTCTTTTTCTCAACTACCAGTCATTGAGTATAAATTGAGCATAAGAGCTCAGCTAGCTCACTGAACCTCTCTGATACCTCAGTGGAATTCCTAATGTTATGGTAGCATCAAGTAAGTGGTGGTGCATATTCATATTTTATAGCATTTGATTAATACTGTTAATGCAATAAACACATAAAAAATAAAATTAACGCTTAAAAATGCGTTAATACACATGTTAGATGTGTTACATATTCTTAAATGCTGTTGTTGATAAAGCCTGTCTCTGAATATTAATGAAGGAGTTTATTATATAATATAACTCAGGTACAGTAAGCCTATTTGTAACAGAAGATTTAAAAATTCTCTTAGGAAATGTTGCACTCTGAAATACTCAATGATAAATCACTGAGCAATTGCTTAATTGTAGTATATTGATTGTCATTTGATTTCATTGCAGTGAGGACTGTTACTCATGACATACAGCTGAGCTGGAGATTTGGAGAATAATTTATACTAAAAGAAAAATAACAAATAATAATAATTAAATTAATATAAATAAAAAAATAAAAAAAAAACAATAAAAAATAATAAAAATAATAAAAAATAAAAATAATTAAAATTGTATTTATAAAATACTGTTTGATATAAGTTTTGTCTTCTGTGTAGGTTCTCCCCTCCTTACATTTTGGCAGCTGGGATGCTGAAAAACATTCCTGAATGGGAAGTACAGTACTACACATAAATCAATTTGAGATCTATTTGAGGCACCTATTTAATGATTACGCATGCAGTTAATACAGTGTGTTATACCCTTCCTTGATGTGTATATATTTTTGCTTAACTATTCCTACAGCTAATATGTACAGCTGTTGTTCTTTGGGGGAATATTAGTTACCTTTGGGATAATGAGTGGTAGAGCTAGGAGAACGATTTTATGTTTGAGGGTTCATCTTGATTAAAGAAAATGTGTGTAATGAGTATGTTTGGCCATGTGGGGGCAGCGCTGTCTTGCTTTAAAGAGGAAATTGTGAAAGGGCTGAGAGTGTGTGAGTGTATATGTGTGTGTGCAGACGATAGAGTGCTCACATTACAGGGCGGGCCATTGTGGATTTTGATGGATTGCAAATGATTGTCTCCGAAAACAATAGCTCCTGGAAGGCACTGTGTGTGTGTTCGCTGCGGCCGGTGCTGTGCCCTCCAGCGTTTTCTTCCTAAACACACACACACACACACACACACACACACACACACACCACCACTGCCAGCAAGTCCGAGGACAGGCCTCAGTGTTGTCCAGTTCATATAAACTTGATAAAGCTGAAAAAGTCCAAAAAAGCACAATCACAGTAAAACAGCATTTCTCAGACATGTTATATTCATTCTGTTACACATATACATCCACTGGAAACAGTGTTATATACCACTATTATCATACAGTTCATCCCAACCACATATGACAATAGCAAAACACTTCTTAATCTCCAAATGTCTAATCACAGTTACGTTCAGTTTTCTAAATGTCATTATGACTGAGCAATCTAACAGATTCAGGAACGAAGACTTATTATAAACATCTGCCAAAGCACTTTCCACAGTAATGACTATATTCACAACTGTGGCCTGGTGTTTACGGATCTGGTCTTGTGACCAGAAGGTCGCCGGTATGATCCCTAGTCAGGTCATGACTGAAGTGCTCTTGAGCAAGGGACCTAACCCCCAACTGCTCCCCAGGTGCCGTGGATATCGCTGCCTATCGCTCTGGGCACATGACAGCCTGGTGTATTCACTAGTGTGTGTGTGTTTCAATGCGGGTTAAATGTGAAGGGCAAATTTCATTGTATGTAATCACATTATAACTAGTATATACATTTATATAATGTATCATGTCATCATAATGCATGCTAGTTAGCCATTGTCCATGTGGAAACCAGTGTAACCACAATTAACCAAAACTATATTCTAAAGTAAAGAAATAAAGGGGGGAAATAAAGGGGGGAGTAGTATATTTTGGCCTAAAGAGTCATGTCTGTAAATGAGATGTGTACATATATTAAGGACCTTGGAAAAAAAAAAAAAAAAAAACAAAAACATATATTGTTCAGTTTCTATGCCAATTTTAACTTCACACTGTGAATGAGGTCTTTAAATTTTTAAAGTCACTGGTCATTGAACATTTTTAGGGGACCAAAAATTTTATGACATCATGCAGAAAACCAAGCCTTTAGGACAGGTGTGTAGGCACTCTAGATTTGTACATAGTGAGATAGATACAGTTGCAAGACAAAGTGAACCCTTTGGAATGATTTGAATTTTTGCATTGGTTACTAATAAAATGTGGTTTGATCATCATCTAAGTCACAATTATTGACAAACACAATAAAAATTAACTACAGACACACAAAGAGATGTACTTTTATGTCTTTTATTGAGAACACTGAGTAAACATCCACAGTGTGGGTGAGAAAAAGTAAGTTCACCTCTTTGTTAGGAGGTCATTGGCAAAAGGTGTTTTATATAGATGGCACTGTAAGTGTGGGAATTGTAGTTGTTTTGTCCATTAAATTAACAAAGTCTGCTTACTGACAGATCTGTTCTTCTCAAGAAAGATGAGTTAGTGTGAACCATACCTCAATGCAAACACTTTTCAGAAGACTTAAGATTTATTTTAGAAACATATGAAGAGTGTAACATAGCATTGCTAAAGACTTGTACAGTGGTAACCCTAGTTACGAGTTTAATCCGTGCAGGAGCTGAGCTCGTTAGCTGGTTTGCTCATTAGCTGGATGCATTTTCCCCATAAGAATACATGTAAAACTGATTATTCCGTGTCAGCCGGCCAATATACAGTATACTTTAATATGCTAAATAATTCGGTTGTGCTCACGGCAGCAGCAGAGCAAATAAAAAAAATTTTTGGGTATATTTGTGTAATATATCGTATAATTTCATATGACATATAACCGGCCGACTGTACCTAATTAGTCAAAATGTACATAAGAAT
>BRDA01034070.1:5961-27056 GCA_036984385.1 Crenuchus spilurus | reverse complement strand
AGCTCAAACTCCATGTTTCTCAGTGACTCCAGAAACCTGGCTGATCTGGAGAAGATCTGTGTGGAGGAATGGGCCACAATCCCTGATGCAGTGTGTGTAAACCTGGTGAAAAAGACCTCTGTAAAGGCTACTGTAGCAAATATTAACACTGATTTTCACAGGTGTTCAAATACTTATTTGCAGCAGTAATACACAAATAAATTATTAGATTATGTCTCTCACAGTGGACATGCACCTATGGCAAGCCGTTTTAGCCTAAAATGACACCAGCGATACAAGTCATAATTACATTAAAGATATGTCCACCTGGCAATGTGACTAGTCAGAATTGAATTATGGATATGTAAGTCTCTATTCTTACTAGTAAAAATGTCATAATTGATATCTGAAATGGGAGTTGTTACTAGTACAAACTGCATTATAGAGATCTTGAATTAGAGTTCTTACTAGTAAAAACTGAATTAGGACTTGTATCGCTGGTGTCATTTTAGGCTAAAATGGCTTGCCATATGCACCTAAAATGAACATTTCAGACCCCTCCATGATTTCTAAGTGGGAGAACATGCAAATTCGCAGGGTGTTTAAATACTTATTTTCCTCACTGTAATTATTCTAAAGAGAGATTTAAAAAAACTTTTATCACTGTCTGGTGGAGCATATATGTTAATCAGTGTCACTTTTTCATGTTCTAGTTCTCCTTTAACAACAATATATCTCCCTTCCTCGTCTATGATTTTGTGAAGTATCTAAATGTGACCGAAGTTTTAATAAGTATTGCTCTGTCTATGTGAACTATAAAATGTGTTTCTAAAGCCATATTTTTTCAGTTTCTCATGTTCCTCTTTTGCTAAATGTGTCTCTTGAATAAATATAACATGGGCCATGAGCTTTTTCATTTTAAGGATTACTTTTATTCTTTTGATAGGGTTATTTACATTCAATGACATCAATTTTACAGTATTCATGTTTTTACTAACAAGGATTTATATATTTCACTATAACCCTGGCAGCCACACACACTAATGTAAAACATAATATTAAACATATTAGTCATCAAAAGTAAAAGAAAGGAAAACAGAGAACATATATAAATTGACTTCCAATAGTAGGTGTATGTACTGTACACCTCCCACACTGTTTCTGTGGGTTGAGGGGAAAGTCTCACAAAATATAGTAGTGAGAGGAGGACTCTAGTAGTAAGAGGAGGACTTGTCAGCCACAAACTCTCGCTAACTCCATCAATGTCCAACTCAACTCGACTATGAAGACTCCCAACCAAACGTTAACTTATTAAGTAAAGTAGACCATTAAACTTGGAGCTAAATGCCCTCAGTCGGGGAGGTGTCATCATCTGTTCATTTCCATTCTTATGTTTTCAGCTTACCTGGTCCTAGCCAACCTGTATTCACAGCAGTGACTATTTCCTTTGAAATTCTTGTAGCCTTAGCTTAGCATGTTCAGCAGTTGATGATCCTCTGTAGTTTTGAACTCGCTGCTATGGTAACATCTCCCGAAGCCGCTCCGCTATTCCCACTGTGACCATGTTACTGCTCGGGGTCTCAACTTTGATCCTTCTCCTCCTCAGGTCCTCTGCTGCTTCCTTTGCATTCACATATGTCTGCTGTCCTCCCTCCCAGTGGATCTGAATCTTGGTCAGAGGTGTCTGAAAGCGAATGCCTCTTTCCTTTACCACTTTCTTTATTCCGATATATTCCTTTAATTAACTTCCATGGCATAGTCGTGGTCAGACAACAACATCTGACCCCGGTACTGGATCTTTTTTTTCTGCCAGGCTTTCTTGAGAACTGCCTCCTTTATCGTGTATTGAAGGAAATTCATGACTATGCATCTCAGAGGCTGTTCAGGTTTCTGCTTCGATGCAAAGGCTCTGTGTGCCCGTTGGATTTGCAGTTCACTGGGCATGGAGAGTTCGGTTTTCAGCAGTTGCTCCATAAACAGAAGCATAGAGGGACCTTCTGCATTTTCTGGTAGGTCATAAATGCGAATATTGTTTCATCTACTTCTGCTTTCTTAATCTGTCAGCTTGTCTTGTAGTATCTTCTGTTGTTTTAGTGCTTCCTGAAGTGCCTCATTAACCTCTATGCTCCATGTTTCAGTTTTGCTGACTCGTTGCTCTGTTTCATCGATTCTGCTAGCTTGTGTAACTAGCTCTTTAGCCGTTTCTGCAAGCCTTTGTTTGATGTCTTGCTTAAAAGACTTAAGTTCTTCTTTCATTTCTTTATTGAATGCCTCTTTGAATGTGGCCAAGTCAGATCGCAGTTCAGTTTTGAAACTCTGTATTTCTCTGGCAACGTCTCTGAGCCCGAAGCGAATTGCTACCACCGACTCTGTTTCCATGTGCTCACTGTTTGCGTCTCGATGTCGTCCACCTCCAACTCATTTCCCTCGTCCTCTTTATCTAACAGTTGTTTTTTGTTGTTTTTGTTCTTTCTCCAATTCCTTGTTCTCTCTCCCCTTTCCATTTTTTCTATAGAAAGCTTGCGTTGAGTTGAAAATGAATTTGGGGGCTCTTTTCTTGTTTGGTATATGGGAGCTAGCGGTTTATGCCACCATCTTCCTGCCATCTCGTCCGGAAGTCTCTGATTAGTTTTTTAACGTTCTATTGAAAGCGTTTTGTAACAAACATGGAGTTTGAATATATTAACCTATTTTTAACCCCTTTTTCATATTTTTAACCTACAGGGGACAATATATATATATATATATATATAATCAATGTTTTTTCAAATACCCCCTAGTTTAGTTTTTAATGTACACCTTTAACAAATGGTTGTTATTTAATTTTTTAGTAACTCTGAACATCTCCTGGTGATGTATGGTTTAACAGCATCTTCTATCCACTTTTATGTCTTTCATAATGAATGTGGCACTTTTTATTCCTTAGTTTGAATTAGTTTTCATTTGTTATATTTTGGGCCTTTTAGTTTTGGTTTTATACTAATGAATTTACAATGTAATATAAACTTTTTTTACAGCAAAAGGTGTTTTAAAGAACCTTTCATTGTAGCCCAGGTCGCCTAGTAGACAGGACATGAACATCAGGCAAATCCACTTGTTTTACATGTTAAATTCTTGTAAACTAATAAATATATACCACTGCACAAAGAGTGAACCTTCATCACAGCAGAAATCTGCTCAGCCTGTTGGAATGTCTCAGCCGAGTTCATGTGGATTGAGGTTGTATGAAAAGGACTGCTGTGTCCTCAAGGATGCACACATGGCTGATGTACAGTCTCTGAAAGAGCTGTAATAACAGCGGGATGAAAAGGACATTGTTTTCAGAAAGGCTAAGGTCAGCTAAGCATCTTCCTACAGAAACGGCCTGAAAATTCTCAGAAATGCTCTCAGAAGTCTTATAGAGTGGGTTTAAAACACACGCCCACCTGGCACTGGTGCGACAGAGACATTAACATTTTTAAACTGATGGCTACTGCACTTACCTATTATTATTATTTTAAACTCAATGTAGTGCAGGGAGAGATATCGCAATGAGAGACAAGGGCAAATACCCCTCTCAGCAACCTTGCTGAAGAATGAATGAATAAATCAATCCAATCAATCATTTAATGAAATGAAAGAAACAAACTTTTATTGCCCTGAAGGGAATTTGTCTTGTACACAAGGAAGCTACATCAGATACAACATCAACAAACAACAATACACACCACTCAATATCTACATTAACACATCCCAACAACCTGGGGGGTGGTCACCTGTTTTACTTTTAAAACTCCTAATCTAAGGTGTCTAACATGACCATGTGCCAGCATCTCATTTATTCAATAACTGAATACGGATGACCACACTCTGTGTAAAGGTGTTACAGCATCAGTGTGAAAACTGTCATTTCCTTAAAAAGTAAAGCCACTGCTGTGCTCAAGTGTATCCTGCCACTGTATAAACCTTCTATATGTATAGTTTTATATCACTATTTTTGCAATTTTATACCTGTCATAGACGCATACATAAACATACACTTAAGTACATAATATATTTCAGTTACCTTCAGTAGAGCTCAAACCTTACTGAGACATAGAATAAGGGTATATTAATACTCTGGTACTCTGTAATGGTGGGCATATGCCAATGAAGAGAATAACAGATTCAACAGCAGTGGATGAGAGAATGCGACAATGCCTTAGAAGAACCCCTTTTGTTTCCTTAATCCTTTAACATTCTGCTCAACACTTTGGTAGAGAACATTTTAAGTCACTACACCTTATTGAAGAAGGTGTTGAACATCAGGTACAATGTGATTGTGCCATCTCTACCAATTGGTAGAGGTATATTAGGCTTAAAAAACATCCACTAGAGGTCAGAAACGTAACATTTTCTTGTCTGAATGTAAACCAGCAGCTTCATAGCTTAATTTTCAAGGAATAAACTGGATCAAATGCTGAAAAACCATTAAAGTGCATCTCATTGTATGTTTAAAGTGTACATAAAAAAACTGTGGGGTCTTTAAAAAAATGACAGTTTTTATTATTGCCCCCTCAGCCAAAAAACAATAATTCACTTTCTTCTTTTTGGTGGGGATGTTAAAGGGATAAAGAACATTTTAAGTGATGGTTCTCTTAAAGAATGGGTTCTGTAAACAATATGAGCAAGTGTGACGTTTTTACAATTCAGAGAACTTGCATATGATGTAAAGGTACAGTTACAGATGTTTTGTGTAGAATCAGAATCAAGACAAGAACCAACAGGCTCTGTAATAGGTGGATAATCCATCTTGCAGTAAATGTAAATATAGTAATTATTTTAGTTATGGAAGTAGTAGGAGTTGAAACCGTAGAATGAGCGTTTTCTCCCTGTGTAATGGTTGTCCCGTAGGTCCATACTGGAACCCTGCAGCGTCTCATGGAAGTGTCGGTGGGACGCTGACTGGTTGAAAGTATCTTGAAGCCCCAACAGTGCAGACTGAGAGCGAAAGAGTCCATTCTCATGCGCCCTACTGCTCGCCGTCCCTCCGGACCTGAAAGGGGCGCTGTAGGAGTGTGGCTGGATGTGAGAAAATGCTTCAGCTCCCACCATCTTCTCCTCCAACTCTTTCACTTCTTGCTCCAAACACACATTCTTATCTGTGAGCTCCACACCTGGAACCGGTGTCAGGCTGAACTGAAAAGGGTTCCTTGTGATGTATTTTTGGGCTCTGCTGTTGGACAAATGTCTTTTATTGTGTTGAAGTGGCTGAAATTGGTATTTTGAATGAGATGACTCTGGTTTGGTGTTTTCTGGCTTATTTCCTGTTCCAGCAGGAAATAAGCTTGTTGGTGTTCCAGTAGCACCACATAGCCTAACACTACACACACAGTTTCTCTCCCAACACACTTCACACACATTGTTAAATTCAGAAGTGTGTCTTTGTTGACTTAATTTCTTGACTTGGTTTTCTTTGAATACATCATGACCTTCCTTTTGTGCTATAAACTGCTTGTCCTGAATCTTCTCACCAGTAGCTTCCAGAGGTTCATGTGTTTGCTTAGAGACAAGGCCCCAACCAAGAGGTTCTGGGTGACAGGAGAGTGAAGAGGGAGGGTATGTGCTCTCCAGAGGACGTCTGTTTTGAAGGATCCTTGCCTTGCGCCCCTCTAGAGGCCGTGGGGGCAGGAAAACAGGGTAAGAGCATTCCCTCTGAAAAGAAACAGTGATGGAACTGAGAGACTCAAAAGATTTGATGAAAAAATTGTGTTGTTATCAGTGGTGGATGGTAAAAATTATTGTAGGTGGGGCTGTTTGAGCCACATTCAGTCAGTTTCCACAACAATATTATTGAACAGTAACTGCAGAATAGCAGTGAATCTTATGTATCTTGTGTCAGCAGGTCAGTGATTGGCTGCTGCTTCTCTGACTGGATGATATTTCTGTCAACTCAGAAGGGAGAGATAATGAACCAGGAAGCTCATTTCCCCCAAAAATATTTATTATATTACATGTTTTTGTGCATGTTTAGCACAGACAGACTTATAATGTGTAGATATTATTTTAAACATGTTTATTACTCTTAACTTTACTTATGAAATTAAAAAACTATTTCCAACATGGAGGGTGGCATTCTAGCGCCCTCTATTGGCCAGGTGCCACTGGATATTAGTAAACACAACGTGGCATTATGTTCACCTAAGCTTTACACGTAGATGGAATTGATGTTGGTGTCATACCAGCTGTGCTGCGTAAGGATTAATTTTTCCTGTAATTTGTTCAATTGTCTTCTCATTGAAGTCATCCAGTTTAATAGGGTTAGAAGGTCCAGTGCCTAAAAAGTAGCCCAAAAAAATCAACATGTGAGTAATGTTAAGGAAAAAGAAGTGATTTATTAGTGTGGACATATATTTACTGTCTTTGTTCTATCAAATCAATGTATTTCCATTTTTCATCTTTTAAACACAGCAGCTACATTGTGTGGGCATTTCACGATAACAGAGACCAATAAAAATGGCCAAAATGATGTAAAATAAAATAAAATACATAACTGTACATATACATTTATATGATAAAGATTTGTCTTTTCCGTTACATATAACATCTTGGAGATAAATTCTAAATTAAATGAATTTCAAAACTCACTTTTGGAAGGAAATCTGGCTACGTTAACATTAAGTCTCTGAGTCTTTCACGTCACTCACAATGCAACAAACGACACGTCAAACTCAGAGTGACAGAAGTGCATGAACCCAAGAAGAGCCACAAAGAGTAACACAGCAGTGTCCCAGGTTGCCAGGTCCTCTCCAGCCCACTGTCTGAAAGAAAGCCACCCTACATAAACTTAAAACTAACCTAGAATCTAGAGTCTAATCACAGATGCTTGAGGAAGTTATAATTGCTTTTAATTACTTTTAAATCTTATTTTAGTCTTACTCTAATCTATATTTTCAGATCCCTCCACTGGGGTTTTCTAATATTAGAAAGTCTACCTAAGACATCTCAAACACTACTATTGTTCTACTGTGTTACTATAAGAGTTTTTAGTGGTGCATTTTTAAAGTCTAAAAACCAAAACCCCACCACCTCTGACATTTTACCCACAAGTGCATGAAAATAAATACAACAATTTTGTAGGAAAACTGTAAATCTGGCAACTCTGAAGCCATTTCACCAGCATATCTGTAATTACTGACGTCTGCACTGTTACCACAAAAACCCAAACAGACAGACTTGTGATGTGTGGACAGACAAATCAGATCAAATCTCTTACTAATAACAGTGTGAACAGTCATCTCAGCACATCTGATCTGAGAAACTAACCTGCAGTCTGATCACAGCCTTACAGAGACACCTGTGAGATTACCTTCACATTTCTTTAAGGACTAAACCTAAACTACTAAAGTACTCTGATGTCCTTGTAACAGGCTTACAGTGGTCCTGTTATGAGGCAGGCATTACCTGTGTAGTGTAACTGATATGAAGTGAGCCACTGAGACTTCTCCACATTACACAACATGTTGGCAGTGCGTTCAGACAGTGTGGTGTGCCAGTCTCGCAGGGTCACATTTGGGCATAATGTCTTTGGAGCCTTGGGGTAAAACATCTGAGTTTCTCCTTTTACTGGTTTGATGTGCTAAAGGACAGAAGGTAAGAGATGGTCATCACAAACTGCACTCACAGCTTAATCTTTGAATAATCATGTTAAAGGAAGCTGGTGATCGTCATTTAACTCACATTCTGAAAACCGTTCTGTCCAGGCCAGGCTTTAACATGCCTTCTGGAAGCCATGGGAATGTCAAGTATTTCATGACGATAAGGCGAGCCTGTGACCCAATCAACAGTGTTCAGTAAGAAACTTTCAGCTGCTAGTCCAGGGGTGTCAAACTCAGTTTATGTAACAGGCCACATTACACTCAGTTCAATATCAGGTGGGCCAGTCGCCACTGGTCCTCACCTTTGCTCTTGTTGAGTAGAGTGACCTGGGGAGCACTGGCTGGAAGGAGGGGGTTGAGTGGGAGTTTAGTGGCAGCCCGTACGCCTGTGTGTGGGTCATCTGGACTTTGGTAGGTGGGGAACAAGGCACAGCGAGAGATGTGGGACTGGTATGGGTGCTCCCTCTGGATGGAGACCTTAATTAGCTTCTCACTGTGGGAATACACACACACACACACACAGGCTGAGCTTCACTCTCAGTCAGACTAAAGTAAACTTTCCTATTAGCCCAGTTACTAACTAGGTCATGCCAATGTTCAGGAGAAGAGAAAGGGAGAAGGAACTTAAGGAATTTATGGTCATATATTTATAAAGCAGGAAAAAAATTATCTCACCCAATGTTGATATGGGTTGGTTTGGGAATTCTAGAGAGAGATAAGACAGAAGTAATTACATTACGTTTGACTATGTGCAATACTCTGAAGATACCAGATAAGCACAAAAGTTAATCTTGCATGTCTAAGGTGGTAGTAACTTCAGGCTCCTGCAGATGGTGCTGCACAAATATGATCAGGCTATAAATACCTGTGGGGTGTGTGGAGTTCAGATTGAGAAGAGGTGGTACAGTGCAGTGAAGGTCTCGTTTAATGTGTGGAAAACTGGTCACAAAGCAGATGTTAATAAAGGAGGGATTGTATTTGAGCCCCAAATGACATAGTGTGAAGGAAGTAGTTGAATTTGCAGGTGTAAGGAAGTGTACAGTCATACAGATCTACCAGCAATGGTAAAAATCCCAGTCTACAGGACATTCTCCACAGAACTGTGGTCGACAGCACACCGTATGTTGATAGTCTGCAGTTCTCTGTGCAGTGTTCTTTCAGAAATTAGCTGTGAAGGATCTTCTAGAAACATTTCTTGCTTGCTATGAGAACCTAAAGTGACTATCACCTTACACATGCAACGTGACTCTTTTCTTAGTCCTGGGAGCTTATTTTGCTTAAAGAAAGAGATTAACCCACAGCTCATCATTGATTCGAACATCACTTTTCTTGGATGGGGATATGTCATAGTATTGCTGTATGGTCACAGACCTGGGAAGACATAAAGACAACGATGAACAGAGTAAATAATGCTGAGAAGTTTGATAATCTGCCCTTGAGTCTAACTGAATGGATATTACACTGCATATTAGTTCAGTTTTACTTAAAGTTAAAGTAATAAAGTCAACGATTACTGGCCACTGTGCTTGCACACACACAGAGGAATTTGACCTCCATATTTAACACATCAGTTCAGTGAAACACACACACATTCCCACTAGTGAACACAGTAGGCTGTGAGAACATGTGCCTGAATCAGTGGGCAGCCCCTATCCACCATGCCCGGGGAGCAGTTGGGGGTTAGGTGCCTTGCTCAAGGGCACTTCAGTCATGACCTGCCCAGGGATCCAACTGGCAACCAATCACAAGACTGGATCCCTAACCACTAAGCCTCCAGGCCACGGCTGCCCTTTTTACTGGAATATTAACTTTCCAGACAGATTAACCCTAAAAAATGATGGCCCAAAGATGTTCTCTGAAGTACTGCTATAAATTAACCAGTTACCTAAAAACCAGTTAAGTGGAAGACTCTTTAAAGAACCATCTTTGTAAATGAGATGAGCAAGAACCTTTTCTGAATAACCTGCACATGCTGTCAGTGTTCTACGCCAATTCAAGGATCTTCACAGAACTGTACACTAATGCCAAGAACCATTTTGGAACCATTATGTTTAAGAGTTTATGGATATTGTGAAAACATTTTGAATGGTCAGTATTGTTACGTTTGCATTTCTTATCCAGAGCATCTTACAAAAGCGTTTTGCTCTTTACCAAAGAAAGATACCTCTCTACTTAGTTCTGCTTCATTGTGGACAGCAGGAGATCACTCACTCAGGTAAGGTAGCTCCTCCATAGCTGAAGTGTTGGTGTCCTTTAATGACGGCTGGCACTGTGTCCCTGTGAACATCTGATGCCATCATGAAGTTCTATTACTGTGTTTTCTATGCAGGCCCTTTACACCGGCTTTAGTGTAACTGCTAACAAAAAAAGTGAAGCATATTCAACAGTAAGTGATCTGTTTCCACTGTGCAGTGTGCATGCAGTCTACAGGTGGTTAAGGTGGTTGCTTTTTATTTAGCTGTTTTGAATATCCAGTTACATACCACATTAAAACCAAATAGTACAACATAAAACAGTGATTTACTTCACCAAAAACATGTTTCCCCATAAACCCACATGTACATGATCAACTAAGACATGTTTAGTGTTTGTTTCTTACTTATTTAAGGATAATGCAGTTAATATAGGCTTTATAGTCATTTTTTCATGTTGAGGTCTTATGTTTTGTACATTTGTATATACAGCCACAGGTCAGAGGGTAATGGAATACAAGCAGTGCAATAAACACACATATATAAAATAAATGAGTGAGTGTATTTAATTTACAGTTTATTATTATTATTATTATTATTATTATTATTATTATTATTATTACTATTGATGTTGTTGTATTGAATCCACAGTAAAATGAACCACTACACATGGAACCACATATAACGTAAAACAAACTAAATAATAAACCATCAAAGTCAGCACACTGTTGCATAATTCCAATAATGCCCAGACAAAAAACTCTTTCTTGAACTGTAAAGAACCCTTTAGAATCCAGAAGGTTCTTTGAGTGTTCATGTTTCTATATAGAATGAGTGCCTTTAACAAAGAACCCTTGAGGAACCTCCTTTTTTAAGAGTGTTGCCGAAACTCTGGTACTTTGGGTAGCTGTCCTCATACTACTCCACAGAACTCCATTTCCTGTCAGCACTTGCAGCCTTCGTCACTCCCATTCCTTCCTTTGTAGTCCTTACCCTCTTACCAAACTCCATTACCCAGAATCCCTTTTAGGACTCTAGTCACATGATACCAGTCTCAAGTTTACCCAGTTTTCTTTCATTATCTTCCTTATATAGCCGGCTTTCTGAGATCCTCTCATTGCGAAGTATTGTCACTTTCTCAAGTACATACTGAGCATACTTTATTCTGCACTGTTTCCTTGTTCTGACCTTGATTCTTTATGACCTTGACTTTGACTCTGTACTCATTTTTTGTTTGTTCTCTTATTCTTAGCTTTAGCTCCCAGATAGAGATCCTAGTTGCATCTTGTTCCTTGTCTTAGTCTTAGATCTTATATTTCCTTCTTATTTGTGTCTTGTCCTTAACTTTACTCTGCCCTGAAATGTAGCTTTAGTTTGTTTTGTAGCACAGTATTAGCCTTATCTTTCTGATTTGACCTTGTTCTTTTCTCTGACCTTTCCCTGCCATGTGACAACGCTTTTAATATTCTGTCTTGTTTGTGTTTTGCTTGTTGTCTTACTTGGTATTGACCTTGCATTGTCATTTGGTTTACGGCTCTGGATTTTCCCCATTTTATTATTAAAGATCATTCATTTCTATCTGCACGTGTGCTACCTCACTGCTGCATACCTAGCCTGACAGTAGAAGCGCTGTGTAAATGACACTTTCATGCACACTGGTACAATAATGTAAGACACTGTTGAAGTAATCCAAAAGTATTTTAAATACATTACTTATTTTGAGTTATTTAATGGAATATGTTACCGATTACATTTAAAATACATCATGTATTTTTACAGTGGTGGCTGTATATTTCCATTAGTCTTTAGCAACATTACTTTAGCTTCACATGCTGAATGCACAGCCAGCAAATATATCTTGGTAGATCAACAACATTTGGGTTAAGGGAATTTTTGTTATTATTATTTTTCCTATTTAAACTGTAGTTCTATATTTGAGAACTGAACACACCCATACACTATGCATGACTACTGCAACATTCACAAGAACCATTGCACTGTTGCTCACCTTGCTAGACTCCTTGGCTGACTTCATGCTTTGGAGGTGCTTGAGCAGAAAGGTTGAGTCTTTGGTTTCAACCAGTTGAGAAGGGAGGCCATGCTAAGAGTTGAGATCGTTTTGGGCCAGGTCTCTTGGCTCATGTCCTGATGCAGGTGTAATCGGTAAGGTAGGTATGTGTCCAGGCTCAGGTGAATCAAGGTAGTGGAGAAGTTCTTTCATATATCAAACTGGAACAACAACAAACACCAGGCTGGTCATGACGACGATCCTACAAACAGCAACAGGAAACCCAAGAGTGACACCTAATACATGCCTGAACACTATTGCTATGGAAGCACAGCTGCACAATCTTTATAAGGATTTAGACGTGCTGGTATATCAGAGTCTCATTAGCCCCATGCTGCTGACATCTCATCTTTAATCCTATGATAACGGCAAATAAGCATCTTTTGTAATTGGAGTGAAGATGACACCGTGTTTGTCTTTGTACAAATCATGAAGTTGTCAACTCCAGTTCAATTATAAGCTAATTAGGCCTATGAAATCTTAAACTAACTATTTATTTTGAGTAATGTAACAAATCAATAGTCCCTGAGAGACAATCACAGCTCAGTGTGATGTCAGTGAGACCTGGGTGTATAATGTCTGTACAGCTCAGTGTGTGCTGTGAATGGAGGAGCTGAAACCAGAGATGGCCATCAGGAATCATGCCGACACTGGAGACAGACGCAGGACCATCGAGAGCACATCTCTGGTTACAACTGCGCACAACTTGCTAATCCTCAGCACCTGACACACACACACACACACACACACACACACACACACACACACACCAATGCTCATTTCAAGAGTGTAAACTGTTTACTGCATATTACCATGTCAAACTTCCAATAAACTCAACAGGATTGACTTCTTGAAAATCAATTTCTGCATTCAATATAGTTCTGCAGTGACTGTGTCACAGTATTGGCTGTTGAGCTCCTTTGCATTATTAGAACATTAATTAGTCTGTGATAAATAAATGACTGGAATTGACATCCTCTTTATAACAAAAATAGGACATTCTCATGTTGTGCTGAAGCATGGACATTTTTACTTCCGATTTAGGGGTGCTGAAGCACCCCTAACGTGAGTCCAAGCACCCCTAAAAATTAAGGAATTTTTTAAAAGTCAGAAGCTTCTATCTATGAAGCAAAAGTCAGAATCTGTCAGAAGCTAATTTTTAAAATATACATAAGTGCATTAAAGTACATATGGTTTAAGCAAAATATTTTAATATGTGTGTGCGTGTAAGTGTGGTCAGCCATGGATATTTGATTGATTTTGAGGAAAAAACAGCCAAGTTCAGGTGAGAGAGAAAGGTAAAAATGATTTGGCTTCATTGCCCACAGTATGGTAACCAGATGCCCTAAAAATACAAAAAAGAGTTGTCCGAAATGCTGAATTCATTTTTCCTAAACAATAAGTGATTTAGTAGAATATTCCATATGAACAGGCTAAAAGCAGATCTGCATATATATTGTAGTGAAATACCCTATTTAGGTAATGATTTCTGTTATTAGTGATTTATATTAAAGCAGAAAATAGAGAATGTAGCTGCTCCTGTGGGAGGAAGATGATCTAAAATGTGTCTGTGTGTCCAGATGTTTTATTACCATCATATCTGCTGATAAGATGTTTAAAATGAAAGTAATACACTTGCCACCTTTATTATAGTTTGTGTCTATCATATCCTCTGAAGCTGTAAATGATCTTCATAGTAATAATTCATAATGATAACAGATCATTATAGTTAGTGTGCGATTTGAATCTGAAAGCAGCTCAATATACTATTAAAATGCTATACGTTGATAGCCTATTTATTTGTCTGTTATTAGATGAATACTCATTATTTGTTTGTTATGTTTACCAGTTAGTTGTCAGCACAAAAAGGCAAAGAGATGAATAGAGAGAGTGATGGGGAGAAAGAGGAAGATGCACAGTAAGAAGCAGGTCAGAAAGTAGGCACTTAATGTTTTGTATGGGAATAATTCTGGAGGTGGGAATCATCATCTCATGTCTGATTACGTTTGGTTTATGTTCCCTCATGTGTCACAGTATTGGTTGGTCATTGCATTGTCAACCTGTTATGCCTCCAAGTCACAGTTATGTGTTTGTCTCATAGCCAAGTCATTGTTTTGTTTAATAAAGAAGCTTTCGTCACCCCCTGCTTCTGACTCATCCACTCCTTCCTGACATTAGGTTTGACGGTATACATTACACCAAGAATTCAATACTAACATATCAGAATCTCAATCTAAATGTAATCAATTATTCTATAATCCTTATCCAATCTTTAAAACAACTGCTACAAAAGCATTAAAAGGTCAACTGTATTTTTAAGACTGTGCTTTAATGTTGATTCAGGTCAGGAAATGAAACATGGGGGTCACTATCCATGGTCCTGAACTTTCAATTTCATTTCACAATCTGTAACTTCATTCTTTATGTCATCTTAATGTCTCCAGTTGACCATTAAACACCAGTGACCCCAGTGGCCTCTTATGCTCATTGGAACAACCAATGATTCTAGACACATAACCAAAAATAACTCAACCAGTCAATAGCTCAAGCCAGGAGCTTAAGAGGTTTATACCAAGATGCTAATATAATCTGTACACTGTTGGTCCTTTCAGAGCTACAAGACCTCTGAAGGTGTCCTGGGGTAACTGATGCCAACATGTTAACAGCAGGTCCTGTAAGTCCTGTAAGTTACGAGGTGACGCTGCCAGCTTGGATTTGTTTTTCCAACACTTCCCAAATGTGCTCAAATAGACTGAGGTCTCGGAAACTTGGGGGCCACTGTTGGTAGGTACTGACCATTGATGACCAGGAGCACCTCACAACCCTTATAGCTTCAGAGATGCTCTGACTGAATTGTCTGATCATGTCAAAGTTCACGACTATCCATTTCATCCACATCTAACATGTCAACTATAAAAAAGCTTTTAGTGAGAGTTCTGCCAGAAAGACTCAGTGCTTTGTCACTTATTCATCTGGTACCCTGGGCAATCACCTGTCTTTAAAAGGACACAACTTACATTTTGTTTTGTTGCTTTCAAGTACTGATGTCTTGATGTTCTCCTCTTTCCTCCACAGCAGCACCAGGTTGCCCAGGGGAGTAAGGTCTGCTACGCCATCTTTCTGTCTGGCAGGATCTGCGATGGTCCAAACATTGCAAGACTCAGGCCGAGGATGGGACTGTACATCGCAACAAGGATTAAAATACACTCTTTAAAGAGATGGTTGTTCAAGAGTTCTTTAGTAAAGAAAATGGTTCCACATAGATAGCAGACAATAGAATACAATATCTTCATAGATAGAAGCAGAACCCTTTTTGGGCCAATAAAGAACCCTTTTCAATATGGTTCTGTATAGAACCATCTACAACATATTTCTCATCAATCTGAAGAAACCTTTCACCATGCAAAGAAACAGCTTGAGTGTTCTATACAAAACCATTTTCTTTACTGGAGAACCAATGAAGAACCATCTTTTTAAGGAGTGCACTGTTTTTCTTCACTCTTGCTTTTGAGTTTTCATGGCATAGATCAGGTGTTGTTGCTATGAGATAATTAGTGTTATTCATTTAATCTGTGAAATAAAATAAATAATTAATTTGCTCTGTTCTGTGTGGAAAAGTTTGGCCTTTGTCAAAGTTCTACAGACAGCATCAATTTTCAATCTTCAGAGTTTGTACGCTAGTGATAAAGCTTCTTTGTGCTGGTGTTCCATTAGAGCTGAAAATACCAGTCGATAGCACTGGATCATCTTTGGTGTGGTGCAACCAACTGCTTGCCAGGCAGTGACAGTGGCCTTATCGGTAATGCTGCACTAGGCGATTTATTCAGCATTACGCCTTTAATTGGGATTCTCACGGGACTTTGTCAAAGGACTCTACAAAGGCTGAGATTTATCACAGACCTCAAACTTTACTTCAACAGCCAATTACCCTGCTCTGCTTCAGTGGAGGTGGGGAGCACAGCAGTACATTTGTTGCTGTTGTAATATGAATGCAACACAGCCTGGAGTGATCCCTTCCCTCTGCCTGCTGGATAATACCCCACTATGGAGCGTGGTGCCCAGTAGAGCCCAACTAAGCTGCTGCAGGCCATCACACATAGCAACTCTTTTACATTACTGACATGGCCTCAGGCGTCCAGCACAGCACCTCATTAAGTTAACCACCAAGGAGTAACCCTGAGGTTTATGTTTTAAAAGTGCTGAGTTCATTCAAACAACATTTCAGCATATTAGCCATCACTAAACATTAAGCAGTAAGAGTTCTGTATAATACCAAAAGAGGTTATTTTACTCATAACAATAGTGGATCCCTTTTGCTTACTATAGACTCTTAAAAAGTTGGTTCTTCAAGTGTTCTTTAGTAAAGAAAATGGTTCTATATAGAACCATGAAGACTCATAGAACCTGTTGCTTGGATAAATAATTATTTCCACAGTGAAAACATACTTCAGACTGATGAGAAATATGTTATAAATGGTTCTATACAGAACCTTTTTGAAAGTGGATCCATATAGACCCCAAAAGGGTTCTGCTGTAATTACGATGTCAAGCTTGTAATAATAGAGGAACCCTGTTCAAATGGCTTCTATATAAACCATCTACAGCATTCCTCATCAACTCTTTGGGTTCTTTGATGTTCCATGGTTCTATATATAGCCATTTTAATTACCAAAGAATTCTTGAAGAACCACCTCTTTTAAGAGTGTACAAAACCCCTTTTACAGGGTTCTATATAAAACCTTTATGGTACTATAAAGAACAATGTTTTGTTTTGTCCTAATGTATTTGGCACTTTTCTAAATTTAATATGTAAACAAATAATAATACAAAGAACCATGTCCTGAAGTGTAAAGAACCCTTTAGGCATTCAGAAGATTATTTGAGTGCTCATGGTTCTATATACCCTTGAAAAAAAACCTTTTTAAGAGTGTACAACTGTTATCTTTCATTTAATTTAGTCATTTTTGAGAAGAGCCATGACTAGAGTGATCACCACAAGACAAACAAAATGTGGGACAATTAGCAAGTGTGAGACAATGTGGGACAAATGTAATACCTTTAAACTTAAGATATAATGTCTATCTAATTTACCAAGAAATATTTATTCTTGCCTTTCAACCCCACTGACCAAAAGATTAAGACACTATCTGACCCAAAAGATAGCCCAAAGTTGCTACATTTAAGGCATAGACCTATACAAGTCAAAACATTAATTTTGTAACATTTTGTCTTTATTGGGATCAAATTAGTCAACTGTCAAAAGGGCCAGGCATTATGCAACTAAAAGTATGTTCTCAGTTTTGATCAAATTCAAACTTAAAATACAAGGTTATGATGCAGTGAGGGCTTGAACATAAATAAATAAATAATTAAATTAAATTAAACAATTATTATTAGTATTTTATTAATAATTACTAGTTACTATTAATAATATACTAACTATTAAGTGGTATTATTATTAATAAAATAATACAATTAATATTAATCATTAATAAAATATTAATAAACTCTTAAAAGCATGTGGCATAAAACTATCACCCAATTCTGCGTATCACCTTGTTAGTCAACTTCACTCCAACTACAGGTGCTGGCCATAAAATTAGAATATTATGAAAAAGTTTATTTATTTCAGTAATTCAATTAAAAAAGTTAAACTTGTATAGTATATACATTCATTACAGACTGATATATTTCAAATGTTTTTCCTTTTTTAATTTTGATGATTATAACTACAACTAATAAAAATCCCAAATTCAGTATCTCAGAAAATTAGAATATTACTTAAGACCAATAAAAAAACAGGATTTTTAGAAATGTTGGCTAACTGAAAAGTATGAACATGAAAAGTATGAGCATGTACAGCTCTCAGTATTTAGTTGGGGCTTCTTTGGCCTGGATTACTGCAGCAATGTGGCGTGACAGAGTCGATCAGTCTGTGGCACTGCTCAGGTGTTATGAGAGCCCAGGTTGCTCTGATAGTGGCCTTCAGCTCTTCTGAATTGTTGGGTCTGGTGTATTTCATCTTCCTCTTTACAGTTCTCCATAGATTTTCTGTGGGGTTAAGGTCAGGCGAATTTGTTGGCCAATTAAGAACAGGGATACCATGGTCCTTAAACCAGGTACTGGTAGATTTGGCACTGTGTGCAGGTGCCAAGTCCTGTTAGAAAATTAAATTCCATGTGTCAACCACTCTTGAACAAGAGACAGCATTAAAAACGTTTTGCCTCAGCAAGACAAAAAGGACTGGACTGCTGCTGAGTGGTCCAAAGTTAAGTTAAATTTTGCATTTCCTTTGGAAATCAAGTTCACAGAGTCTGGAGGAAGAGAAAAGTTTCCACAGTCAGTGATGGTTTGGGGTGCCATGTCTTCTGCTGGTGTTGGTCCACTGTGTTTTCTGAGGTCCAAGGTCAACACAGCTGTCTACCAGGAAGTTTTAGAGCACTTCATGCTTCCTGCTGCTGACCAACTTTATGGAGATGCAGATTTCATTTTACAACAGGACTTGGCACCTGCACACAATGCCACATTCATTCATTCATTATCACACCCGCTTAATCCTTATCAGGGTCACGGTTAGTCCCCTACCCCTTCACTGGGCGCAGGGCAGGGCATTACACTATCCAACCAAGCCCAGGACAGGGCGCCAATCCATCACTGAGTGTACACATATGCACGCACGCACGCACGCACGCACACACACACACACACACACACACCCGGACAATTTAGAGTACCCAATCCACCTGAACTCCATGTTTTTGGACTGTGGGAGGAAACCGGAGTCACCGGAGGAAACCCACGCAGACACGGGGAGAACATGGAAACTCGAACCCAAGACCTCAGCGCTGAGAGGCGAACGTGCTAACCACTAAGCCACCTCAATGCCACAATGAATTACATATTAAACAGTGATGAACTTTTTCACATTATTATTTTTTCACATGTCACTGTAAGAACATATTATGGACATTTGTGGTGAGGAACAGTAGAGTTATGGACTGCAGTAATATTAATGTTTGATGTTAAATGAAAAGATTAAAAACCCAGTTTGGGTGAGAGTGACCCTTAGAGGGTGATCTCACAGACACAGCTGATTACAGTGGGTATATATTAACTGTTAACAGTGGAGCTGGAGACCAGCCAATCCGGCCAACAGAAGACAAGCTTCTAGACTATAAAGTGCATATTTTAAATCAGATTTTGAGGCAGCATAGTGGCGAGACCGGAGGGAGGAATGAAAGAGTGTTAAGAAACACACAATGCTTTATTCAGGAGAAGTGTGAGCCTGTACAGGTTTCTGTGAGAGGTGATGACTAAAAAGAGAGAATGATGTTGAAGCCAAGGTCAGTCTGAGATGGTGAAAAACACTGTTGACTGACATTCATATACAACAGCACAGAAGACTGAGCTTCTCAAACATGGCTTGGTAAGCGAAAGTGGAGATTTTGATTCATTCATTTCTATCAGCTTAAATCTTGTAATTCATATTAGTTTGAAATGGTTGTTGCAATATTGTACAATATAGAGCAGTCGCTCTATATCCCCATCAGCCACAGCATCTCAGATATATATACAGTATATATATATAAGACATTGTATTCATATTTTATTCATGCATATACAACCCATTCTTTATTGAGAACCACAAGTATGAACCCTTTTAGACTTTAAAGAACCTCTTACAATAAAAATGGGATATTTTCCCCTTTTATTCTTGTCCATTCTTGGCACATTTCACTTCAAAGTTAGTAGTATATGAGATGCTGCCTCCACCATGCTTCGCCCACAACCCTATTATAATGCCCTTTTGGGCATCAGTCACATCACATCCTTTGCCCATGACTATTTTGCACTCTGTTACAACTGACTGGTCTGCTCGCATCTGTGATGTCCTAGGTCGAGTACATTCCAAACCAGGAGTCGTCATAATATTCTGACATGACCAGTGACAAAATTTGGATTTCAGACAACACATAACTGGCTTGAGTACGGTGGCAGGGCTTGAACACAAATTGAAAAATCATTAATTATTAATAAATAGCTTTATATTATTTTCAAATATTTAATAATATTTTATTCATATGTATTACTTACTATTAATAATATACTAATAACAACTATTAGTAGTTATTAATAAAATAATATTAATATTAATATTACTAATAAAATATTAATACATTATTAAATTGAACATTTAATAAAACGCTTTCAGTTCACTGTGTTTTCTAGTAGCTCTTCTAGTTTTCTATTGTTACTGTTAAGTTCACTGTTCCTTTTGTGGTTTGACTGGTTGTAAGCATGTTTTCTACTTGGTCCTAGTGCTTGACGTATGTTAAGTATTATGTGTCTAGGCATCCATACTGATGTTTGTATTGTATCGTATTTTCTGGATTCTGGTATCTTCTGGATTCTAGTCTATACTAGCAATGGATCCTTCCTGATTGAACAGCAAAGCATTTTTGTAAGTCACTCTGGATAAGAGCATCTACATGTCTTGAATGTAAAAATGTGGATGTTATTTTGACACCTACTTTCTTTCTGAACAAGGTTACAGAACTTCATGGCAACAGTATTCCCTAATAATGATGACCTCTTTTAGCAGGAGAAGGCTGTCACACTGCAGAAATTGTTCATGAGTGCTTTGAAGAACAACTTGACAAAGAGCTTGAGGTGACTTGGCCTCCAAATTCTTCAGATTTCAATCTGATTGAGAACCTATAGGTTTTGCTGAACAAACAAGTCCAATCTGCAGCAACTTCACCTCACGGGATTATCTGCAAACATCTCAGTGCCAGACATATTCAGAGGTGGAGATCAAACCTCATCTGTTCAACTCGACAAGTATACACAGTATTACTTTCAGTGTTATGGCTGAGTGGTGTAATAATGTATATATCAAGCGTATTTTGCCCTACAGTAATACATCCAAGACAAAAAACATGTGCTCATAATTTTGAACAGTGTTAATTCATCATCACTGGGGACTGTACTGTTATAATGAACATCTATGAATTATTCATGTTACTGAATGATGATGTTATTAGTAAAGACCAGTAACTGACATTACAGCACACCAAACTTTACTGATTGTAGAAGTCTTGTCTTTCTCTCTCTCTCTGTCTCTCTCTCTCTCTCTCTCTCTCTCTGTTTTACTTGCTCTGTCTCTTTCTTTCAGTCTGCCTTTCCCTCATTCTGTCCATTTCTCCTTCTCTCTTCTCTCTCTGTCTCTCTCTCTCTTTC
>BRDA01034064.1:46904-57560 GCA_036984385.1 Crenuchus spilurus | reverse complement strand
ATAAAATATTGACATTTGCCATCTCCACATCATTGCATTCAGTTTTTATTCACAATTTGTTTAGTGTCCCAACTTTTTTGGAATCCGGTTTGAAGGTCATGTTTTGCATGTAAAAGGACACAGGCAGGTGTAACTAAAACTCATAACTCATAAGTTATGACCTCTTATTGGGAGGAGGGGGACACTACTGAAACTGGAACTCTCAGAAACTTGGGATGGTCTTTTCAACTCCAGGCTCAGCATATCCTGTCAAATCAACATGGCTACCCTCAATAAAGAAGCACTGCTCTACTTTCAAATGAAATTTGCTTAAAACATTTAAAAGTCATGATTAATCAAATCTTTAAGGTTAACATCATCTTAGCGCTAAGACTTCTCAGTTCCAGGTTATGTTGATATTTATATCAGATAAAAAAAAGAGAACGTTTTCAGAGGAGCTTACATTGTTATAATAAATACAAAAATATTTTGTTCCTTACTAACATGGTTCTTATAACCTTTAGAAATATACCAACTATAATTTCTTAAAGGGGCTGGCTTTTAACAAAGAAAAGCATAGAAAAGTAGAGAATGCAAAACTGAAAAAAATACTTTAGCTACCTAACTAGCACTCTCAGTTAAACATGCAGCTGTTTCTATAGTTAACACAGACAGACAGACAGACAGACAGACAGACAGACAGACAGACAGACAGATAGATAGATAGATAGATAGATAGATAGATAGATAGAACTTTACAGACTCCAAATGGAAACAAGATAACAGTTATGCCTTTTATTCTAAAGGTTAAACAGTAAAAGTTTATGTTATGTTACCCCCCCTCTCTACTAGACAAGTTTAAACATAAATACAGACTGAACATGGATTTTCTAGATATTTTTTGAAAGGCTGTTGTGTGTTTCTTATTGTGCGACTAGCCTATTAATGTAAATATCTGAAATGTTTAATTTCCATGTTCTCAAAGCCTTGAAGCTAAATCTCCAAAATATTTCATCTTTATCACTAAATTGATCATATTTAAATGACCTTTAAGGCTGCTTTTTCCACTCTTACATCAAGAGAACATAAAATTTGAGTAATGAAATGTGTAAAATCATTGGCCATGGTTTTTGTTTTTTAAATAAAATAATTAATAAACCAGGTTTAGTCTTTAATATTTTGGGTATGAATATTTTAAATATTTTAAGTATCAAAGCAAGTTCTGCAGCATATTTTATTTTCACAGGAGTGAATTATTTCAACCTTTTCCTTTGTGTCTATCTTCATGCGTAATTACTGCACATGATTGCTGCCTTCAACAGCTTACTCTGTAATTTGAATTGTGAATGTTTTTCTCTGCATTTTGCAGCTGCTACAATTTGTTTGTTGTTCTACACTGTCAGAGAACAGACACAGGTGCAGGTTTTGTAAAAGTACAAACAATATAAATGTAACCATAATGTCCAATTTAGTATTGTAATGGTTCACTACATTCACGTTATATGGGAAAAAGAGCAGATTTTTTCCATAACTGAACTTTTTTTCAAAATAGTAAATTAAATGCAAAAGGCTGGAGTCAGGACAGGGTGAGAGGAGTCAATATAACTTCAAATCAAGTAATAATTGCAGCAGAATCTTGTATAATTGTTCCTTAACTAATGGTACTGAAGACATATTCTACTGAGTTCTACTCCAGTGACAGGAAAGGTACTGACCCACTGATGGTCAAGTACCTTTTGTTTTGTGTAGAGTGTAGAGTAATTTAAAAGTAAAGTAATAAGTAACGAGATCATTTGTTTTCAGAAGGTAGTCTACCTAAACTAATGACACACAAACAGATGCACCATTAATGTTTTTGTACTGAGTACATTTGCTTGGAGTAACTACCCCAGGACTGATTTTGAGCTAGTTTGAAGAACAAAGTTTGTTCTAGATGCTCCTAGTCATGGATTTGTGAAATTGTGAGCATTTTTTTTTGCACGGTTTTGCTTTCCTGGGCCCAGGCTTCCGATGGCAGCATAATTGAGATTCGAACCCGCAATCCTCAGACTTAGTTTGTCAAGTCACTCAAGTCCCATATTTCTTGATGTGGCAGTGTAGTGATTGCTGTAATGTATTAATTAACCAAACCAGGTATTGGAAGAGAACTGCAAATAATACTGGGCTGCCACGAAGAGAGGTGTGGGAAAGTTTATATCAACATGTGAAAATAAAAATTCCTTTACAGAAAACCAGTCACTACTTTTTGTAATGTTTGCATTTTTAAGTCTTAGCTTTGGCATATTACTGTATATCTGATATTTTCCCAGTGAACAGTTTCACCTACACAAGCATGCACATATCTCCAGATTCAAGTAGGTCCCTAAAATTGGCTGACTGGCACGAGGAGATGTTGACACTGGAAGGTTGCATAATACAAACACACCTGCGGCCGCAGTGTGTCACGTCTGGACCCAATGCCAAACACACACACACATCAGCAAACTGAAATATACACTTTAGCCCACACAGTCTGAGCTGAGAAAACACTTCTACAGTGATGTGTGCCAAAGAGCAATCGTGGCTGCTGAAAAGCAAAGCCTTTTGCAAATCAGAAGAGAATCACACTTAAACCCCCAGAGCACAGTGAGGGAAAATTTAGAGGGCAGTAAATGTGTGATGAGTGCAGAAGTTCAGACTGGATTAAGACCAAGGCTAGTAGAGAACACATACAATTAAAGAAGTGTGAAAATCACTTTACACTGTTATAAATAAAGGTGTCAAAAGGAGTTATTTGGAGCAATGAACCACATTTTTCCCCTGAATAACCATCAGACAATATAAAGGTTCTATACTAAAAAGAAGTTCTTCCTGTTAGAACCATTTACAAGAAGTTTTTTTAAGTGAAAGAAAATAGGTGCAGAATGTTTATTATTATTATTATTATTATTATTATTATTATTATTATTATTATTATTATTATTATTATTATTATTATTACTTCAAGGAAACTAATTCAGAGTCAGGATCACTGATCACAGAGTCATGGGTGAAACTTTGTTTGAATAGACAATACTGCATATTAATTTCATGCAAACAAATACAGAAGACAAAGGTGATCAGAATGCTGTATCTCAGTATGTCAGAAGATCTGTACTGTAATTCTACTTACCTTTACTAATAAAGACAATGTCAGATACTGTAACAATATTCTCATAATATGAAGTGCTGGTATTTTCAGATTATGAAAGGTTTGGATTCGACAACAACAGTTTTACTGTTGTTATAACAGTATATTTTATTATTATTATTATTATTATTATTATTATTATTATTATTATTATTATTATCATTACACTTATAAAGCACCTTTCTTGATACCCAAGGATGCTTTACAATCAACACACTCAATTTACACAAACTCAACCACACACACCGGCAAGGAGCGGCAGCCAATTCACCTGATCTCCATGTTTTTGGACTGTGGGAGGAAACCGGAGACCCCGGAGGAAACCCACGCAGACACGGGGAGAACATGGAAACTCCGCTCAGATGGGGAATCGAACCCAAGACCTCAGCGCTGAGAGGCGAATGTGCTAACCACTAAGCCTCTGTGTCGCCCAGTATAGACACTATAGATGAGCAACTGTAAAGTGCTTGAACTCTTACATACCCATGTATATCATTACTTTCATGCATCTCAGTATTTTCTGTTTTTTAAAGGTAAACAGCTGATCTTTACACTGTGTCATATCATAATGGTTGAACTAAATGAAATATTCCAAAATTGCTTACCATAAGAAAGGGCGACATACTGTATTATGATAAAAGTTAAGGATGTTTTTGCCTTCTCTTACTGTCAAGAACAGTTGTCGGAAGGCTGGATATAAGTGCAAGCAGGTGAGCTTTTGTTGAGCAAAATAAAGCAGAACAAACTAGAGGAACTTGTGGAACTCAAAACTGAAACATGCACATGAAGACTTTGATGGTGTGACAGTAGGGAAGGTGGTAAGGATGGTGTAGATAGCAATGTAGATGTAGAAAGTGATGAGACCAGACAAAGAACACAGGGTCAGGGCAAGGACAGGTACAAAAGCAAAAAATCACAAGAAACACAGGTGAACACAATTATGAGAGGTGTGACTATGGCGGGGCATAGGCGGAGACAGAAGAGTAAACACAAGCACATGGCACAAACTTAAACACAGAAGGTAAAGATGCTGACCCCAGACACTGACATTTACTCTCTCTCTCTCTCTCTCTCTCTCTCTCTCTCTCTCTTTCTCACACACACACACACACACACACACACACACACACACACACACACACTTTCTCTCATTCATACTCTCTCTTATATCTTCCCATACTCTGTCTCTCTTTCTTATACTCTCTCATACTCTCTTTTGCACACACACTCTATAAAACACTATTTATCTTTCTCACCCTCTCGTGATGTCTTATCTGTCTCTCAGACTCACTGTCACTCACTTTCTTTTTCTGACTCCATCTCTCTATCGTTCCCTCTATGCCTCTGTCACTCACACTCTGTTTTATGAGACCTCTCACTGTCTCTCTTTTATACTCTCTCACACATTCTGTCTGTCTCTTTCTCATACACACACTACGTCATACTCTGACAATATCTCCCCTCTCCCTCTACATGTACATATGCACAAACCATCTAAGCTGAATTTGTGTGTGTGGGGTGTTTTGGACAGCACAGTAGCTTGTCTCCTCCTCAGGCTGATTAACTTCCTGTCTCCGCTTTGCTCTCCTTCCTTTCATTCAGCTCACTTCTTTCTCTCTCATGTGCCAGATTATTGTGTGCTAACAGCAGTTAAATCACTCACACAGCTCTAAAGCACATGTAAAGATGTGTTTATTATCAGCTAAGGCCTCGTGGGGCTGATCCTATGTCGACGTTGTTATGGTGGAAAATCCCTACAGAACACCGGCTAAAACATAAGCTGATTCATTTACATTTTACATACATTATTTAAACTCCTATGAGGAGCTTTCAAATGGATGGTCTTTTTCATCTTCAGCACATAGAATCCAAAGACTGTTTTTTTCCCGAAAAAAGCTGAAACCTCTGAAAAACCGCTGAAAAATCTGACCACAGAACACATTCTCACAGTCTTTCGGTCCATCTCAAATGATTTTTGGTCATTGTTTTTACACAAAATTAATACAGTGGTATCCCTACTTACGAGTTTAATCCGTGCAGGAGCCGAGCTCGTTAGCTGGTTTGCTCGTTAGCTGGATGCATTTTCCCCATAAGAATACATGTAAATCTGATTAATCCGTGTCAGCCGGCCAATATACAGTATACTTTAATATGTAAATAATGTGTTTATATGGATTTTTTTTTTAAATAAACGAGATGACGACGACGCTTGTGTAGGCTGGCCACTAATTAGAGGAAGACCGACAGTGCTCGTGTAGGCTGGCGGCTAAGGAGGACAGGAGGACAGGTGTACGTGTATGGCATGGTTACACTTATCATATGAAAAGTAAAATTTATCTAACTTTCTTATTGACTACCTTTTGCTACCTTAGCGTCACTTTCACTAGCACTTTCACTTTTACTGGACAGCGGTCAAAGGTATTGACTGACCTCTTCTTTTACGGTAGCATCTAGGGGATGCTACGACTGCAGGGCCCCTAGCGGTTGGCATAACTGAACAAATTTACGCTACTCATTACTTGGAATTTTACTCGTTACCTGGAACAAAAATATTCCAAGATCTCGACTCGTTACCTGGAATACTCGTTAGTAGGGATGCTCGTAAGTAGGGTTACCACTGTATATGGAATGCTCTTTTACAGTACAGTTTATTGATGCATTTTTAAGTGCAGCGGGGGACAGTGTTAGGTGATTTTCCATACTATGTGACTATTTTCATCATGGTATCATGATGAATTCTCAAACAATACTGTGTGAGCGTTTAATAGTCAATCACACTCAGCAGTGTTTTTGACCCTTAGCTTTTACACACAAAGATTTCCACTGATTCCCTGAATCTGTTCATGATATTATGAACTGCAGATGGTGAAAGACATAAATTATTTACAGTCTTGCTCTGAGAAACATTGTCTTTGAACTCACTGACAATTCTTTCACCAAGTTTGGGAAGTGGTGAACCACAACCCAACCTTCCTTGCAAAGACTAATCCTTTGGTAATTGATCCTTTTCCGTCCTTTTTTGTCATTGTCCCAACTTTTATACATGTCTTGCAGGCATAATTTCTAAATGTGCTTATATTTAACAAATAGAATTAAGTTCATCAGTGAAAACACTATAAATTATTTTTCTTTTGTCTGGTAAATAATGGTTCAATTTAATTAATAATGACAGATTGCAGATTGCATTTTTAGAAAGTGTCCCAACTTTTCTGGAAATGGGGTTTGTATGTAATATGTACTGTTGTTATATTTAATGGTTATATCACTTTCATATTATAATGACACATTTTAAGCCTTTTGTAGCTTTTGTAGCACCAGGGGTTTGCTAACTTTTACATAAAACTACGGATTTACTGTATTTGTAAGCTGGGGAGTAACATGAGGAGTGGAAGCAGCAATAATGAGATCCAAAATGAGGTTTTATTTTCACACAGACAATGAACTTAACAAGACAAAGCAGACACGTGACAAGACATGACAATACAAGGGGGTGTGACTCAGGATGACACGTCAAAGGGGGAAGATCACAGTATGTTACGTATCTCTGTCTTTAACATATCCCTGGTAATGGGAAAACTGAAATGTCCAGCTATTAGCATGAGGTCATACTTTCTACTTCTTGCAAGAAATACAATTCTAGGTGACTCAAAAAATCCTTGCACATCAATCATAGTCACACACTACACACCACTAAAAGCAGACTAAATCACAGACAAACACCTAATCAATGAGTGGCTCCATGACCACACCAAGATTGCACACCTTGGTCAGAATGTATATGGTGGGTAGGAAAATATGCTAATTGTGATCCCGGACGAGCCCCCAATTGTTATACTCCAACTTGTCTAGGGGTGAAGGGGGGGGGGTGACAGAAAGGAAATGCAGAGTGTAGTGACACTTAAAGAATGGCAAAGCATAGTTTACTGATATAAAGTGTATAATACAAATGCAACAAGTGCAAACAAAGTTTAACTCAGTTCTCATCTACAGTTATTCATAAAGAGTCTTTAGTGGACTAGGAGTTAAACACATCAGTGAATCTTGCAGAAATCTGAAAGTAATAACGTTCATAAATTTCCATTTTTTTGTCCTGGTGTAATGTTTCAAACTGTGTCTCAGATTAGACAGCACAGGCATCATGTGTGCACTGTTTTGAGCAGGTCGTCAAAGTCAGTGGTTTTAACTAACCCATATTTACCCCACACTTCACCTCTGGCTGGTCCAAAAAACATACAATGTGAAGCATCATCAGGCAAATGAGGTAGATAAGCATGGAACTGTTGAGTGTGACAGATTGTTTTCGTCATCTCAGCCTGGCTTAATTTCATTTCTCTGCCATTTCCCCTCTTGCCCTCTATTGCAGAATGCACTAATGGCCTCCTCCGTGTCGAGAAGGTAACATGTCATCATCAAAGTAAGCGGTGACAAAGCTGCATTGTTGTTGTCAGTCCAAATAACGGCAGAGTCTAGCTAATGAGGTTGGGGAGGTTTTGTGCTGAGGTTCAATCTGCCACCCAGAGTGCAGACTTTCAACATACATCAAAAAGTGTTCCCCAATCTGTCTCATATTGTGCGTGTAAAGGAAAGCTGAAATACACCAAGTTTTGTTTGATCTATAAATGGATGACAGAGTTAGTGGTGGTTTTAATTAGGCTTTTATTTGATCATTTTACTTTCACTTTCTCTATCTTGAGCTACCATAGTTGGGATTAGTGATGAAGGGACTTATTAAATATGATTGCAATCACACTCAGAATTAATGGACTTAGCTTTGCTCTGTATTAAAACACCCTTAACTGAATGAATGTAGTTGTTTTTTTGTCCATGTATCATTAAATGATTCATACAATGCTCAAATGATATAAAAAATTAAAAGTAATTAAAAATTGGAAAATATAATAGATACATGCCAGTCAGAGATGGATGGGTGGATGGACTGACAATGATAGACAGACAGATAGATATTACCCCATGTTCCAACATTTCATGCAAGCAAACCTGTTTGTGCTTCAAATTTGTGTATGCATGAGATTTGCCCCAGTTTGTGTTGAAGGCACAGTCATGCTCAGTGTGTGTTTTAGATGTCTGCTGCATGTCTGTATATGTGTGTTTACCTCTTGTAGGCAACAGTAGTGAATTTCTGGAACCAGCAGCATAGCTCCAACTGAAAAGGAAACTGTGGAGCATGCAGAGGATTGATGTTGTGGAATGTATTTCTTTATATGGAAGCAATAAACTGAAAATAGAAAGGACATACTACTAAGACCTTATGCTACAAACCAAAATAAGCTGTCTGTCTATTGATTGGAAGCTGCAAAACACATTCCTCTGGACAAACAGTGACAAAGCAGCTGAAATAGCAGCAAATAATTAAGGATGAGCAAGATGATGGAGTATTGTTCCTTATAAAGCCCTTCAGAGCAGCACACGCTCACAGCCTCAGACAGAACCAGGGTGATGTATTCATCTAAAGATTAACGAGCTGCTGATTTGGAGCGGGCCGGAACAGGAACTCACAGTGGCTACAGCAGCACTGCCATTAATAGCCAGCAGGTGAAGGTTTCCTTTTTTATATTGGATATTTATGGAGGGGCGTGTCTGAGCCTATCTCCAGCTCCAGCCTTTACTAAATCTACAATCCCCTAATATGTATATAAGCATGTATAAGCCACTAACTCTTTAATGTAACTCTCTCTACACTAATTTACTCTTTAACTGCTGTACTGTTTGTATTGATTTATTTCAAAGACCATTTGTGGACTTGTGGATTTGTGTGTTTATTTTGGTTTTCTCTGATCATTCTATTCAACACTTATTACAGCCAAACTGCCATGTTGATTCAGTGAAGTTCAATAGATAAAGTCAATATTTACTTCTTGCACACTGAAGGTTATGAAAACCACTCCTGCTAAAAAATAGAAATGTTTACCAGAAGCACAAGACACTGTTCTGACCTTAAGAAACCAAAGCCAGTAACAGTACAAACTACAACAACCAGATGTTATGGGCAGATTTGATCTACAGGGAGGCTGTTTAGTCATCTCAGGTGGTAGATTTATCATTTAAACATGTCTGGCAGTTGGAAGACAACTGATGACTACTTTGTAAAATATTTACCACATTTATCCTTTGTTATCAATCATTTCAGACGTATCTCTGGACTGAAAGTCAAACTAGTAGACTTGGAAAATGAAGATGAAAGATGTCAACTTTCTGTTTTCCATTTGTTGAACAGATGGGTAAGCTTGTGAAGTTTCTTCAGAGAAAGCTCATGGGTTAAACATGCAGAAACGTTTTGCGAGTAGAACTTTTCAGAAGTTCTGTTCACTACCCTCAGTGCTCATCCCAAGGCGTCTATGACTCAGCACCGAAAAGCAGGCTGAGCTTATCTGATTTGCTGGAAAACTTTGTGCTGCCCTCAGCTGTGTTGTTTAGAGATGAGGATGATAAGTCTGAATGAAATGAGAGTGCTCGAAACCAGGAGGCCATCACGAGGTCAGTCAACATGAAGCTCCAAAGCCACTGTTCTAGTAAATCTAAACCGATTCCAGGCTGAAACTATCTTGTGGTATCAGATGGATTGCACTCCTCTGATCAAAAGAATGATAGAGATGTTCAGTATTTTAACGATGTTAGAAATGGTTCTGTTGACAATATTTTACAGTTTACTTCAGTTGTACACAATTTTACAAAACAAGTTTAAAGGAATGGTTCGTTCAGGAATCATACTTACACAATTTTCCAATTTGCTTTATTTTTTTCCTTATTGCTGGCAAACACTAGAACTCAATAGTCACCTAAATAGCACAAAAATCAAAACTTTCAACCAACCAAAATGACACCCAGGTCTTAATGTAAAACTTACTGTGAGCTTTACAAAATAAAATATCCATAATAAATAAAAGCCACAAGTCTTGGTGTTCACGGTCAACAGTGGTCTGACAGTGGCTTCAAGATCATTCGATCAAGTATCTGTGGTATGTGCTGGATCATCAAGTCTAGTCTGCAGCAGCTCCATCTCACAACTCGGATGACTTAAAGAATATGATGCTAATGTTGATGCCAGATGTCACAGAGCACCTTCTCAGCTTGTCTTGTGGATGGCATTCAGGTAACATGTTTGTTTTTTGTCATTTCTCTACTGTGTACATGCAGTACTATAAAAGAGTAAGCTGTACAGTGATATTTATTTATCATAGAAGTCATCACTGTAGCCATCATCACCCTCCCTACATTCCACACCCAAACTGTGCCTATTTACAGCCTGGAACTGAGCCCCTGTAAATGGGAATGTGTGTGTGTGTGTGTGTGTGTGTGTGTGTGTGTGTGTGTGTGTGAGAGAGAGAGAGAGAGAGAGAGAGAGAGAGAGAGAGAGAGAGAGAGGAGAGAGAGTGAGAGAGAGAGAGAGAGAGAGAGAGAGAGGAGAGAGAGAGAGAGAGTGAGAGAGAGAGAGAGAGAGAGAGAGAGAGGAGAGAGAGTGAGAGAGAGAGAGAGAGAGAGAGAGAGAG
>BRDA01034064.1:0-46894 GCA_036984385.1 Crenuchus spilurus | reverse complement strand
CTGTAGCCATCATCACCCTCCCTACATTCCACACCCAAACTGTGCCTATTTACAGCCTGGAACTGAGCCCCTGTAAATGGGAATGTGTGTGTGTGTGTGTGTGTGTGTGTGTGTGTGTGTGTGTGTGTGAGAGAGAGAGAGAGAGAGAGAGAGAGAGAGAGAGAGAGTGAGAGAGAGAGAGAGAGAGAGAGTGTGTGAGAGAGAGAGAGAGAGAGAGAGAGAGATCTGAATAATGCAGTGCAGATATTTTGAGTATGAAGTTAATTAAAGCTGAATTTCTAGAAGGGTGGAGCAGACAGGAACAGATGCAGGCCCAAAACACACAGGCATTACCTTGTGACAGACGCAGAGAGGAACTGCATCTAAACTCTTTATTAGGTCACATTTTATCCCCAAGCTTGAATAAATACACACACTCGCTGTGAAAGCTATGAAGTGTGAATTGGTTGCTCTTGTAAATATAACTATGTTTTTGCATCTGTGAGCAGACAATGATGTGGGATTTTGGCAGTAATTATTTTAGGGTGAGCATACATTCTTAGGATAGCTTTAAAGGGGGATTTACCCCCATGTTTTGACTATTTGGAGTGTGACTATTTGGTGGTTCCACAGTAATGAAGAGTGCCAGAGAAATGACTGTGTTTTGGGTTTAGGCATAGTACGTTCTTTTACTAAGTCCATGCAGCTGCTAATCTTTGCTCAAAAGCTAGAAAGCACATGTTTCTGGAAGGTGTCAACACACACAAAGCTCCAGATGACTCTGTGAGCAAGAGATATCATATTAAAGGGGAACTACAACTTAAAATTGACTCTAGGTATATGTCCATTAAAATGAGGGGCGGGGGGGGGTGCAACCTTCTCTTTCTGGGTGAAATGTAACCTTCAACACTACAGATTTAACAGATCAAACTGATGATGCTACAAATTGGCAAAGAAAACTATCAAAAATATCAATATATACAAAACCTCCTACTGTACTACTAAGATCTGAGGCTTTAGAACAGTATGAAAGAAAACTTTTGTGTCACACTTATGTGTCATATTACTTTTGTTTTGTTATACTATTCAAGCATAATTACACAGTAATTACATTTTAGCCATAGTGTAGCCCACCTGCCAATGTGCCAAAGTTACACTTTTGCAGTAATTGATCAATAAATTGTAATTGAATGCATATTTAATTACATAATGAATTACATTTACATTCTCTGTCATCAGTACCGGTGCTAGGCATGTGGGTACCCTAAGTGAAAAGCACAGGGCCACAAATGAGGCCCCACACGCAGTGTATAGTCTAGCCCTGTGTGTCATCTTGTTTACATTTTTGCTTTTTGCCATTTGTTTCAATATTAAGAAATAAAAAATGTGGGGAAAGTATACATTTCTCATCAAATCCTAGTATATCTGATTGAAAATTGTGAACTAACACTTCTGACAGAATTTCACCACTGTTTCCCTGAGCAAATGAGGAATAATTGAGAAATCCCTCCCTCTCTTTAAAAATGTTCTTATGCTAATTAGGTAAATTGACAGCATTTGCCTTAAAGGGGTGAAATTTAAATGATGAACATTATGAAATCACAGTAAATCAGTTCCCATCCTTATCTTTCATCCTCACATTTGCTCTTCGTACAGTGTTGCTTAATGATGAGTAGTTATGCCAGAGCCCATAGCACGGTGCAGAGATGCAACGTAAACAGCTGCATGTGCCAAAGCTTAGTGTAATAAACCTCAGCAGAGGAATCCACGAGACTCATTATTCCATCTGCATTATCCTGCAGCAATGCTCATAACAATGAAAGTGTTGTCAAAAAAACCTAAGAAGAAAATTTTAAACACAAATTCTGAATGAATGAATACTGGTCGAGCTTTTACTACATGAAGAATACTTGGGGCACTAACAACAGATGTTTCTTTCTTTATTATTTTCTCACTATGAATCCCAAGTAAAATCCCAATGAAGAGTAAAACTACTGGTGTGGTTGGGTTGATAGTTGGTTTCCAGCAATGCTGGATTTGTAACTTTCAGTCCATATTCATTTTGACACAGTCTTCAGTATTTACAATATGTTTTCACACAAAACTCACTGGTAACACTTTACAATAAGAATACATCATTTAAGCGCATTTAAGACTGTATTAAACAAGAGTGTTGTAGATTGTGCTCCATATAGTTTTCATGTTAGCACTTAGTGAAGGTCTAAATGTCAATTAAGAACGTGAATAAATGGCTGCTAACGATAGTAGAATATCTAATAGATATTCAATAATTCAATAATTCAATAATTTTGTAATGCTTAGTAATTTTAGAGTACTGTTAGTTTTTACTTTTACTGTAAGGAGATACCAAGTACCAACTTATAATAAAAACCAGTAGGCAGTGGACTTTTGGACATTCAGTAGTTTTTCATTATTTAAAAATTGTCTGCATTGCAGATTAATACTAAAGTCATCTAAACTATAAAGAAATACATATATAATTATTTAATAAACAACAAATTATGTTTTAGAGTAGTCACCTCTTGCTTAGATGGCTGCTTTCTTGGCATTTTCTCAGTCAGCTTTATGAGGTAGTCACCTGGAATGACTTTCAGTTAACAGCTGTGCCTTGTCCAGAGTTCATGACTTGCATTTCTTGCCTCTTAATGTGTTTGAGACATCAGTTGTGTGTCTACTTTGAAGTAAAATCTAAAACACATTTTGGTTTGTTTAACACTTTTAAGTTTACTACATGACTCCTTATGTGTTCCTTCATAGCCTGCATGACTTCAGTATTGATTTAAAAAAAAAGAAAAAAAAATTGAATGAGACACTTTTGACTGGTACTGTAAATAAAACCGTTTCCACTTTTATTAATTTTATAAAGTTATATTAGTAAAGTAAGTCTGTATAAATTGTTCTTTCAGATGTGATGGTTTTTCCAGTGATGTTGTGATGTGGGCAGAGTGTTCATTTCACTAAAAACTTTGGAAGAACAGTTCTTGTAAGACATATTTGCATATACACAGTCATGTGAAAAACAAAGTGCACCCTCTTTGAATTTGTCAAATCATAATACATAATCAACAAATCATCTGGTCTTTATAAGGTCTTAAAATTGGGTAAATACAACCTCAGATGAACAACAACACTTGACATATTACACCACTACTTGTGCATAAACAAATACCAACAAACCTCAATGAAGCAATGCTGATCCAAAAATCACCCAGAATGATTATTATCTATTGATGGCATAGATGGTTGTAGAAGCTATTGATTCAATAGGTGGACTTAGTTTTTCACACATAGTTTCTTAATTTTTGCTTCATTTTTGTTAAATACACATGATGTCATTTGTTGTGTTATTGTTCATCTGAGGTTGTATTTATCTAATTTTCAGAACTGCTAAGCACCAGAGATTTCTTATTATGTCCTGATGAGTAAAACCTGCGTACTTTGGTTGTCACATAACTGTATATTTAATGGTTTAGCAGATAGAGATGAGGATGAAAAGATGGGAGTGACAAGATGAACTCATGACAAGATCTCTTCATATGCCCAGTTACGTTTCAGCACTGTAACCTTCATCCTTCTAGACTCTTCATGAAAGGAGTAATACTGTGCTCCCCACCCCTCTGCTGCTATTACCTCTGAGCAGTTAGTCAATCCCACCATAAACAAATGATCTCAACTTGAATTTACGTCACAGCCTGGGAGAATATATAACCAGAGGACTTACACACCGAAAAGATTACTGCTACAGACTAAACACAGGCTTTATGGTCATCATTAGTTACACAATCAGTGTTTGTGACTTAATGTCCTGGTCATGTTCGCTTAGACTCGTGGACTCAATGAATGATTTATTGGGTTAAATTTAAGGTTAGAAATTAGATGAAAGCCTGTTAGTGTTAGAAACAAAGTGAATGGATGGGATTATAAAATAAGTAAGTCAGCTTATCTATTACAAATAAATTTGTTCAAGAAAATCCACTTAAATGAAAGCTCTGTCAAATGTTCTCAAATGTTTTGAAATCCTCCCCATTTTGACTGATTATCACTTAACAAGTGACACAGAAGTGGAGCTTATCAGCAGAGTCTTCATAGTTGGGGGGAAAGTTGAACTGAGATACCATGGCCCCAAGTGGAAGGAGGGCCCTTGAGGAGCCTGGAATTTTATTTTCCTTTATATATTAAAGTGCATAGGTGCTTGTGCATAGGGCCCAGAAATTGGTGCTACACCCCTGCTTATCAGTTTAAGATGAACTTTTCACAAGGGTCAATATCTCAAAAAGAGTGGAGCAGGTAAAACATTATACTAAACTAGTGTTTGAAGGGCCCAGTCCTGTCATCTAAATACAGTGGGAATGTGATGCCAATTATACGTCTGCTATTATTTTAAGACATTTTATGTTATATGTCAAATGTATTCATGCTCTATCAAATACAGCAAATCAATCAATCAATCAATCAATCAGTCAGTCATCAGTCAGTCAATCAAGCAATCAATCAATAAATTAGCATACTTAAACAAGTTAATAGAAAATCAATCTCAAAAATATAGATAGCAAAGACATTATAATACAGTGGCACGAATGGAATAAAAACTATGGCATCAGCTTCATGAAAAGCTACACAACTCAACAAGAAGAGCCAATCAGCTTGCTAGTAAACATGTCCACAGGAAAAGGCCTGCTCCCTTTTGTTGTGAAGTTATATACCTGCACAGGCTGTAATAACTTGACAAAAAGGACTTTAGCAATAGTTTATTGCTAAACTATTTTATTATTAAAAAGATTATTGTTAAAATAAGTAGACAGGGGCTTTAATGTAACACATACACTGTAATTGCACAGGCTTTGTGGTTTCAGTTAAGCTGAATCTACCTAAGCCAGGAGGGATGTGTCCATGAACACACACACACACATTCCCATGGGTAAGTCTAGAGTGATGGCCCTGTTCTCCCAAGAGCTCCCACTGCCAAGTGTGGTGTGTGAGTGTGTGTATTCCAGTGTTTCAGCTAAATCTTACATAACTCAGTATTATCATAGAGCCACCGAGCTCACTCTAAATGCTCCATATCATTCACCTCCCAGGCATGCTTAAGACTCATTTAAATACATGCCAACAAAAATAAAAGACATCCTTTTTTTTATAAACCGTACAAACAAACCCCATCTCAGCCCCTCTTTCATCCCTCTCTCATACATAAACAGACCCATGCCCTTTCTGTTCTATTTAAAACACACACATGCACAGTCTTGCTGGAATGGATCTGTGTGTTCTGATGGTGGAGAGAGATGAGGGACTTTGGTCTCATTATTGAGGGAGTTGTCGAGATGCTGGGTTATCACTATACTCCTGTGAGACTGAAGTTCTGACGTAAAACTCATATGCCTCTGCACTCAAACAAATCCAAAGCACTGTAACATTTCTGAATAGATTATGACTCATGTTCCAGGTAGCTTTAATCTCTATATGAAAGTTTACACATGTGATTGACGCCTGCCTGTTTGACAGTGACAGCCTGAGTGATGGAGAAGAATTTTAAACAGTTCTGCGCTGCAGGAAGAATACAGTATGAACAGCAGGACTGGTAAACAAACAAAAAAAAAAGTTTAAAAAGTGCCAACTGGCAGTTTAACCTTATTACAGCTGACATTTAAAAGAGCAGTTATCATGCATAGCTACTCATCTCAGTTTCCACCACAGAACTGAGTATTTACTAGTCTATGCATGCTTCTCCTGATATTCTTCAATTATTAAATAAATAATATAATATTTGGCTTATCCCAAATGTAGCCGATCAGTCAAAACATATTTAAACTCCAGTTGGTTTTGTAGGGGAGCTGTAAGGCTAATGTAGCTTTCAAGTAGTGAACTTGATCTTGGTCGAATCAAATTGTTCATATTGTTTCAATGATGAAAAATGGCATTGCAGTTTCCAGGAAATGCTCCACATATGTTTCATCTGTTGTGATGACTGATGCAGTTTGCTCACTTGTTTTGTCATATCTGGAGTAGTGCCCAGTGGTTTGGTAAAGTGCTGCAAACCTCCAAATAGTATAGATAAGAGCTGCTAGATAGGCTCTTCATTGTTCTTTCTGTGCTAATATGTGTGAAGTGTACAAGTATAAAATATTATCATGGCTAACTGTTAAAGCTAAACTTAAATCTAGTCTTCTGTTACTCAAATATATTATATTTCTATTGTGATTATCTAATATTTTCAGGTTTTTTCATGGGTATAATACACATGTCAGTATGGGGGTGTCGGGGGGGAAGACCGAAGTAGTGTGGGATCCTTTAAACATTGTACAAAACAAACAAAACAGACTGTGACTATGGCAACTGGAAGACAAACATGGTGACAAAACATGACATGGTGACGAACAGTGACTCATAAAGACTGAGGAAACACAAGGGAGATAAATAGCAAACAATGACATATAATGAGACAGCAGGGCTGTACAATGACATGACTGAGGGTGGAGACATGACGTAAACAAGACACGTGGAAAATGTAAACAAACAGCACATGGTGGCAGGATGGCACATGGAGAAACGTAAAGAAAATGAGACACCTGGACAGGAAGGAGGTGGGGCTAGAACACTGGGTTCACAACACATTAAGTAAGATCTCCATGAAGTTGTACAGCAAAACTGTTTTTATAGGACTTCTTCAGCTTTGAATAAACTCCCAATCAACACCAGACATATCAGGAGTAGGCATTCTTTCAGAAGTCATTAAATTTGATTAAATTCATGTAGATGCTTTAGTGGTGATTGCCATTTCTTAGTTTATGTTTATTTGTGAATTCTTTCTGATTTTCTTAGTTTTAATTAATCTTATTTTTAGTGTAGGGTTGTTTATTGTTTTTAAGGCACAGTGTTTTGATTTATGTGTTTTTGCTTTCAAATTATCATTTTAAAGACTGTTTGCTTTACGTTAATTGTAATGTCCTGTCTGTGAGCTACAGGAAGATTAGCAACAAAGCTAATGAGGATTTCACAGATAAAACATATACTGGGAACTAGTCATTTAGAAACCTAAATCATCACGCACTAACCTCAAACTATGATGAGTTGCTGACCAATCTCAAACACCTGTTTATGTAGTTTTGACCATAGCATGACAGCAGTTTGTAAAATGCTAATTGAATGCTAGCTTCCATTGCTTGTTATTTAGCTCCAGTGTAAAAGTTAGCCTCGTAAACTGTTACATTTGAACTGGGAAGATAGTAAGATTTCTTCATGTTGGCACCCCAAAATAGCAGATATTCAGTAGTTGACTATATTCCAAAAAATCAAATGCAACAAAGACTCTCCTGGAGGCACCCATTTTGGATTTCTGTTTTACTAGAAAACAGTACACTGGGGTGTGATGTCATTCCCGCCTCTGGCATCCAATTTCAAGGAAAATGGAATCCTGCTTTTTATTACACTGTAAACATTTATTTCCAGAAAGTGATGCAAATGCTTAAGCTATTCTTCAGTCATAGCAGTGACTGGAACACAAACCGAGAACCACAAGAATCCTGGACCCACCAGGAGCTTAAGAGGTTTGGCATTGTTTTATGTTCTATTACCTGTAAATTATGTAGTTTTGTCCTTTTTAAAAGCAACATATGCTACATATTGCTAACATATGGTTTAAACTTCTTTTTTGCTTTGCTACATTAGCTTCAGGGTAAAATTAACTAAACACAATTCAGATGCCCGAGTGGGGTGGCGGCTGTTTCCTGTCATTCTGTCTCTGTGTGTGCTGACAGGTGAGCCAGTCCCACGAGCAAGATGGGAAACTGTGACGCACAGAAGTTTAGTTCTAAACCCAGAGGAGGGAAGAGGAAAGGCAGATTGCACATCCCTCACTCTCTGTCCAGATGAGCGGCCCTTTTAATTCTGCTCGCCCAAGTGAGGCTTGCAAGTCCTACCCATGAGCCTTTGCAGGGTTCGCAGCTGTGTCATTACACAACCAACAAGTCTGTTGTTAGTAGAGTCAGGCAAGGTCATCTGCTCCAAAACACAGCAAATCAGAGAAAATTCTATGTGGCTCAGTAAAACTCCAGACCTCATCTCTATGCTGTGTGTGTATTGGTATTTCAGTTACCATGACTAGTTTCCCTGTAAGAATAGAAGACCTGTTGAATCAAAATTTACTTAAAATTTTACTTAATTTGCAAATACATTAACCTGGAAAATGATGGAAGGGTTCTACAAACATTCTGCACAATTCAGCAACTGCCCTACCTATTAAAACTTTATTCAGAGTAAAAGGGAAACACATTCAAGTTGTGTGCTAGTCAACAGTTGGCTTCAGGTCCAACAGAATACATTTAAAAATGACTATAATATAATAATGAAGGATTATTTCTTTAAGCGCATGCCTCACAGAGAGAAAGTGTGCTTTAAAAGAGTGAAATGTGATAGACACAGCAGTTTCAGTGATCAAAACATAATCTGAGCAGATTAGGGAACACAGTCACCATTGGGTCAAGTCATTTTCTTTGGAGGCAGACCTCTTAAATAATGTCAATTAGCTAAAGAAAAAAGCACAGAACATGATTATAAAGACTCCTGTTATTACTGGTCATCAATCATCAGTCATTACATGACCAGATGTGGCAGCACAAAAGGCTCTGGGCAGAACTGTCCCCGTGCTTTGACCTCGAGACAAGGCAAATCAACTCATCTCCTGCTATTGTTCTCACACCAGTTATCTTAATATTACCCAGTCTAAACAGAGCAGAGAGAGAGAGAGAGAGAGAGAGAGAGAGAGAGAGAGAAGCTACAGTGCTAATGGAATGAAAAGCTAGAGGCTGAGCAAAACGGGTTTCATAAGTTTCATAAGTTTGAAAGTGAAAGAGACAAAAGAGAAACAGAGAAAGAGTCAGAGGGCAATAAAAAATGACAGGAAAAGAAAGACAGGGAGATGGGGAGTGGAAATGTGCAGAGCAGGAGAGAGGAAGGACATGAAAATGGAGCGAGAAAGGAAAAGGCATACAGATGGAATATGAAAGTACAGGAAAAAGCACTGATAAGAGAAGCATTAGTCAATGTACAGGAGAGAGGGCAAAGGACAGAGGGATGAATAGAAGTATACCAAAGGCAATTTTATTTAAGAAAGGCAAAGTGAATTCCAGCTTTTGCTTACTTAAATTTTTTAATGGAGTTTTGAAATAACTAAAGTTTGGGATGAGAGCCATGCCTGAAGTTTCTCCACATTCTAAACTAATGCCTCATAAATTTCTGTATCTACCTTCTGTTTCTCGTTTTCACACCCACCCAACCACCCACCACCAGCCTTTCTCCTGCATACTTCAGTCCTATCTCTGTTCATTACTCCACATGCTGAACGCAGGATCTGATGTAGCAAACATATTTTAAATGGTTAAAGTACTCTTAGAGTAAACCACTGTCCAGTGACTGTATTTTGGCATTTTATTGTATTTTAATATGCTGTATTTGAGTTTGAATCCTTGCATAAAATAGCATTCCTGAAAACCACATTATCCTTTTTTTGCTTTGTTTTTGTACATAATTTGAGCAGATAACTTTTATTCTGTCTAAACATTTCATGATAAATAAAATAATCGCAAGGGCCCAAAATTACTTTGAAAAACTTGAAATAAGTCATGTTACAATAGCTTATTTGAGTCTTTTCTTTTAGGATTAGGGTTAGTTACCACTAAGGAGATACATAACTTTTTTGAACAGTAACATACAGTGGTGCTTGAAAGTTTGTAAACCTTTTAGTACTTTTTATAGTTCTGCATAAGTTTGAACTAAAGATTCACCAGATTGTCACACAAGTACTAAAAGTGCATAAAGAGAACCATATCAAACAAATGAGACAAAAATATTAGACTTCTCAGGTCTACAAATGCTGCCAAGATGACAATTGCAATGAATTTTTAAACAAGACAATGCAAAATCACATGCTGCACACAATACAAAAGCATGGCTGCAGAAGAACAGGGTGCTGGTACTGGACTGGACTGGCCTTCCTGTAGATCTGACTCCTCTACAATAAGATTTTTAAATGAATGTGACTGTACTGTTGCACACCATATGATACATTTACAGGAGGAATGTGACAAAATATCACCTGAAACACTTCACATTGCTTGGTATCCTTATTATCAAAATATCTTTTCAATGTTCAGTCATCAATGTTTTACTGTACTACAATGTGTTGTAGACCTGAAATGCATGAATGGATGTATATTAACAATTGAAATGAAGTTAACCAGACAAAACATGAAATATCTTGGGTTCATACAGTCTTGCAATGAAATAAAGTAAATATAAGAAACACTGCATTTTTATTTTATTAGCAGTTTTCATACTGTCCCTCCTTTTTCTGATATGGGGTTGTATATCTGTAATCCTATGTGGTGTTATGGGATTAGCAGAAGTTAACAAGTGTGCAGTCCCTGTTCCAGAACAATTGCAGTGAGGAATGGAGTGGAACCGTTACTCAACTCTACCCTAAATATTATTGTGGATGATGACAGTGGCCTGGCCTCTAGAGTGTGTAGCTGCCACGTCTGTGCCAAAAAAAAAAGGACAAACCTGGGTTTGGTATCTTACATTAACACAGGTGGCTCCTGCTGGATCCCAGTCAAGCCTTCTTCAGTGCATGGGGAAGGGCACTGCACACGCACACATACACAAACACACACGGCAGGATATCACAGGGACTTTGTGTAACATGTGAGAAACAGATACAACAGAGCCACTAAGATGTTTGGCCAGAGTTGAGTTTCCTTCCTCAGATGGGTCCAGACGTAATCTGTTTCGTTTGATTGTTTGTCTGTTCTATGAGTAATTTTCCATTATTGCATTGTGTTATTGTTTTTTGAACAGTACGCGCACACACACACACACACACACACACACACACACACACAAATATATATTCTTCTTAGGATCTCAGAAATCTCCTTTGGTCATACTATACAAATATGTGCGGTGAAAATCAGACTTTGATAGATCCCTGTTCTTTAAATAAAACAGGCACCAACTCACACCTGATTGTCATGCCATTGATTGAAATTCACCTTCAAATGATCATTTAATGCTCGCAACATGTAATATATTTTTCCTGTCTATCTAATAATGCATAATGAGAAATATTAAACCTATAGACTATATTTAAGATGCTTTCTTATTTATTATTGCTTTATTATTTATTATTAATAAATAAATATTAGATAAAATAAATAAATGTATTATTATTATTTATTATTAAATATATGCTTTATTGTTTATTATTATTATTTTTATATTTAAGATGCTTTCACTTGCTCTGATATTATTATTTGCTGTATAAAACGCTGAGCCCTTCCATTTTGTATTACACACATGAATAATTTGTTTCCTGCTCATTGTGTTAATTCAGTTTCAATTGGGGTTTGTGACTCATAGCCATTAGAGTGTTTTCTTGGTAAATGTGGGTCTGCAGGCTGAGATTACTGTGCCTCGTTTCCTCATGCCAATCAGAGACGATAATGAGTGGACATTCAGTGGCTCTTTCCTGCTGGGAGGATAATCCTGTTGGTTCACTCCAGTAAACATCCTCCACACGACACCTACCTGCACACAAACACAGCTCTTCACACATTGGCATTACTGACAGCTGTCCATCAGTCATCACCCCACCCACTCCAGTCTGGTGGGGAGTGAATGTAGAGCCAAGATGGTGGTGTTGGTTGCCATCCCTGTGTATCTTTCCAGCTGTGCTCTTTCAGCCTCTCTCCCACAGGATCAAGCCTGATCCCTACACGGTGTTTTCTCACAGGCCTGGCTGAGCACTATGCCAACAGTGTTGTATAACTCATACTCGACTCGACTGAAATGCTCTGAGGCCTGTGTCTCTCCCAGCTGAGTGAGCAGGAGCCATGAGAACCATGAGTTGTTAAATAATTTCCAGCCACAATTGTTGGTAAGGCAGATCGCTGTTGTTTTGGAGAGGGCCTGGCATGCTGAAGCTGGAGATGGAGTAGGACAGCGCAGTCATTAAAAGGCTCTTAAGCAGAGCACCTTGTTCAACATGAGCCTTAGTTGTTTGTTTAAGTGTCTGAATGTTTAATGGAGCAGATGACAGGACACAATTTCCCAACTGTGCCTGGCAGAGGCTGTGTAGAGTGAGGGCCCGTATGCCGAGAGAGAGAAAGAGAGAGAGAGAGAAAGAGAGAGCGTAAATATAGAATATGTAAGATTTGATTGACAGGTGAGGTAATTTTTCCGAAAACATGCATGATGCTGAAACATTATTTAGAGTCTGGAGATTACATTTCAAGGTCACCATTTTTCCACAGTTTTCAGTTTCTTAATCTTGCACCAAGCAAATCTATTATAATATTGGTTCTCAAATAACTGTTGGATGGCAATAACATGTAACAAATCACTATCAATGTAATATTTTTACAGCAGGTATTTTCAACTCTTGTCCTGGATGGATGGTGTCCACCACAGTTTGATGTTTTCCCTGCTCAGACAAAGATGCCAATTAAGAGATTAATTGAACCGGAGAAGCTATATAGGAGGAGACTGTTCAATTTTTGGAATGTAAGAAGAACAAGAAGTTAAATTTATATATAGATATAGATATATACTGTATGTTTCTTAAACCCAAGGATGCTTTGTGGGGGGAGGTGGTCATGTGGGGGCAGGGTGTAGATCACTGACAATATGATCAAAAGTGAAGAGAGAATAGATCATGAAGGAGGATAGTGTGGGGCAGTATGCGAATGGGAAAGCTCATAACTCTCAATATGGCATCTGTTAGCAGAGAAAGTCCCGCCCTTCAAGGAAAAGAACCAGTCCACTTTCTGGTTATGCTTGGAGAAAATATGAATTGTATGCATTACTGACCCAAACAAACCAGATATGTTATATGGGAGGAGGCTGCAAAATGTTTTGAATACGAATGGGAAAGCTTGTAACGCTCAACATGGCATCTGTTTGCAGAGAAAGTCCCACCCTTCAAGGAAAACAGCCAATCAGCTTACTGAATATTCTGCAAACAGGGGCATCCTCTGTTGTAGTGGAGAACTACACAAGCACAGTAGCCAAAACAACATGTATTATGTTAACAAGTATATGAGCCAAACACTACAAACTCTTTAAGATGTTTTTCTCAGATTTTGTCAGTAATTTAAAATGTTTTTGAAGCAATAATTCAGATTATTAATTAATAAATCTGAAATCTTCAGTTTTATGAATTTTGGTATCGCCTCATTCAAAAGAGATAGAAGTTACCTTATGACAGGAGTCATTTGCTAGGGATCAGACTTTGAAACAGGTGTGTTGAGCAGGAAAATCACAAAATTGTACACCAACCTTTCAAGTAGAGACTTGAAAATCCATTTTCTACATTATTCAAAAATTATTCCAGTGTTTTTCCAACTTAATTCAATAAATGCAAAACCTTTTGGGTCAAATCCCATTCAAAATGTATCCCAGACACCGAATTTCGAAAAAAAAAGTGTATGTTCACCTTCACTGAAATGGTTTTGTAAGTTATTTTTTTTATATAAAATACATTTGTATCATTTTCTCTTAAACAGAACTCTTATCGTCATAACAAAACAGAGTGCCCATCTGTCTACGGCACTGTCCAGCAGTCACAAGACCAAGACAGGAAACTCAGGACATCTCCACCCTTTGTGCTAACAAAAAGCCTCCCAGACAAAGCACTAGTTCCTGTACTTCCTAATAAACCCTACACTCCCAGCCCTTACCCAATGCTGAGGAAGTACTATCAAATGGTGAAGTTTACTCTCAAATGAATATTTTGACCAAAAGCTGGCTATGCTGATAAACTAGGTGCCCATTTTAACCACTGGCTGGCACCAAAAATATTGGATCACAACAGCGACCTATAATCTGTACATACAGTGCATTTTTTTCCTCTGGTCTGATAAAACTGAAAGTGTCTTATATAATACATCTAATATAAAATATAAATGTAAAATACAAACAGAAACTTAATTCTGCCTTAATACTGTTCATTTTGCTTTAGATGTCAAAGGGTTCAGTGCCGTCAGAGAGCTCACAGAACAAAGCCTATCCCACATTAAAGTCACGCAAGCTAAGGATTAGGGCTCATTAAAACCTATCCACTGTTAACGCTTATGCCAATTAATTACACCAGAGTCAGTCAGACATGGTTTTTCACTTTAATTCAGGTTACACAATGGGACTGCAGTTGCCCCATCCAACTGGTGTATAATTCATAAACGTTAACATGTGGTACAGAGGAACAGACTTTGAATCCAACTTGTTGTAATCCAGCCTGAAGTTCTTTTGGGTCTGTTATTAACGTGCTCACTCTCAATTGAACCTGGCGGTTCTTCTGAATCATAGTTTCATTTGACCTTGTTTGAAGGACAGTCAAAGAAGACGATCAAACCGAATACTTCTGAGGTTCCACTGAGAACTGCCTTAAAGTGCAGCATGGCTTTGAACTGTCAGACACACTGAGGAATGCGCTCACATGCATTCTCTCGCCTTCTCTTTTTATTTTTCTTCGTTTGCTCCCCCCTCCATCTCTCACTCTCATGCTCACATGAATACCAAATTTAAAATCAGCCCACTGCTCCCTGCCTTTGTTCTTATGTTGTAGATGTGAACACAATGGGGAAAATATATGCGCCTAAACTCAGACATTCTGCTGAAATCTAGCAGGCCCCCAGAGAGAGCTTTTCAGGAAGCTTAAAGGTAAAGAATACATGCAGCAAGGGCAGATTTGGAAGTGGAGAATACTGTAAACGACTGTGCCAGTCTCTAGTTGCTCTTTCACTGTACAAGATGATGCCTGTAAAATCTTGGCCAAATGCTGTTTCAGACTGTGATATTGTATCAGATTGTACAATCAGATTCTCTAATTATAGTCCTGTGATGAAAAGGAAATGACATCAATGAGCGCGCTCTGGACTCGAGCAGAACATGGGGTCGAGTAAACACAAACAAGCCCTTGGCATAAATTTGGCAATGTTGTACTTCAGGGAACCTGGAATATAGCAACAGAGTTGCTGTTCATGATGTGGGATGCTCATCGTGCAAAATGATTTTGAGGAGATTAAAAAATGTTTTTGAGATTTTCTTTTTGTTGCCACAATTCAAGAACTCCCACATGTCTCATTTACATTTTACCATGGCCACTACTGTGTTTGTAGTTTCATAAAATTCACATTTTTCAATGGTGTCCTTTCATTGATGGTTTGCAGACTACACAGTAAATCTGCCATTGTTAAATCAACACTATTAGAGTTAAATTAACACTGAGAGTGTTACATTTTTACACTCTCAGTGTTAATGTAACTCTAACAGTGTTGATTTAACACTGGCAGATTTACTGTGTAGTCTCTTAGGATGCTTTCACACCTGAAAGTCTGGACCATGGTCTGAACCAAGGTTTGTGTGTTTGTTACTTTGTATATATTTGGTCCTGTTAGGTTTGTTTTCACACTGCATTTTTGTGAGTGAACCAAAGACTTTTATTATGACACACCCACGTGCTGTCATCATCACTTACGTGGGGTGCATCTTCCTACACTCGACACTGATTGGTTTGTATACGGATATACGTTTATATACAGAGGTTGGACAATGAAAGTGAAACAGCTGGTTTTAGACCACAATAATTGATTAGTATGGTGTAGGGCCTCCTTTTGCGGCCAATACTGCATCAGTTCATCTTGGGAATGACATATACAAGTCCTGCACAGTGGTCAGAGGGATTTTAAGCCATTCTTCTTGCAGGATAGTGGTCAGGTCACTACGTGATGCTGGTGGAGGAAACCGTTTCCTGACTCGCTCCTCCAAAACACCCCAAAGTGGCTCAATAATATTTAGACACAAAGACTTGCTGTCTTGGTCACAGATGCGCCAGCAAGACGTGCAGCAACAATTTGTCCTCTTTTGAACTCTGGTATGTCACCATAATGTTGTGTGCATTGTAATATACTATATAACTGTGCTCTTACCTGCTAACTGAACCTTCACACTCTGCTCTTACTGGTGCAATGTGACATTAATGAAGATTGGCCACCAGACTGGTCCAATTTAGCCATGAAACCTCCCACACTAACATGACAGCTGTTTCACTTTCATTGTCTAAAACCCTGTACATTTATATTCTGCTGCCGCAGTTTATTTAGTTTAGGTTGCTCTGTTATCCTGTCATAGCCTTTCTCTTTCATCCTCTCAGAAAATAAGCTGCACGTTTCAGCATTTTTGTGCATTTTTCAAGCTGACTTTTCACATGTTCATCTGACCAAAATTATATAAAAGATTTGGTCTCCTCCTCGCTCCATGTGTTACCACGGCTCATTTTTGCTGCTGTTCCAGTAATTTTACTGCTGTTATTCTTGTTGATTTTTGTTAACGCCTGCGATTTGGTATCCTGTATTTGGTCCGAAAGTTCAAAACTTCTAGAAAAGTGTTTTCATACTGCACACAAACCGGACCATGGTTCAGTTGATCCAGACTGAGACCACCTTGTCACATTTTAAGATGTTGATCCAGATTTTCAGACACTACCAGAACTCTTTATTCACAGAGACTAAATCAGCTGGCACAGAGTACATCATATTCTATAGCTACCGATAACTCACAGCCAAAGAAATTCATATATGATGGGCTATTTCGTCTACGACAGCAAAGTTATCATACAGCATACACCCAGTTTTAGGCACAGGAGTTGTTTAAAATTTGAGAAATCCATCTTCGTGAACTCTGACCTCTAATCAGGGTAGCTGAGGAAACGGACAAGGTGGTGTATATCCTTACATCCTGTCCAAAATGACTCAATAGAAAATACCCTACAGTGACCTAAAGTGTCAGCTCACCATTTTTCTTCATTCACAAGAACGAGAATTAACTAAATAAACTAAACAGAACAGCAGTTTTCTACTTTTACCTCACAGAAGAGACTCATTCTCAGACACATGGCTTTCATATGAGCCTCAGTTGTGGAGTGAGTGGACCAAAGCTGTGATATCCCAATCAAACCCAGGCCAGCTCTCAGAACTTCATGTAAACTTCAGCAGACTTTTGCTTAACCACCAAAGCACAGATGTGTGCAGTATGTTTGAAATACATTTTTAAACACTGAACTGGTTTAAAACCCTGCTGTGAACAAACCAATACCCCTCAACTGAAAGCCTGCAACAGTACTCTGTAGGTAATGATGATGTAATAGCCACTTAGCTATAATGTGCAATAATCGGTCTCTGTATCATATCTATAATAAGCAACTCTGAAGTACAAAATGAAACAAAAAGGCCGCAGGTTTCAATGTTCAGACCCTGCCTTGAAAATGAATGACTCAAACAGAGCTGAATTTGTTTCCATATCTCCACTGCCAGACTCTGGAAGCACTTCAAATAATTGGCTAGTCATGTAATAGCCTGATCCCTTAATGATCTGATTCGTATATGATATTGCAACAATAGTTCAAATGACTGTTCAGTCATTTTACTGCTCCTACAAGAGATGTGATGTCTTAATTAATCCTGAGACTGAAATTAAATGGGTTTATGTCATTATAAGTGCGGTTAACAAAATGATTTTATGTAACTGTGAAAGGCTTTAAGTGAACAGAAGCTGAAACGTTGTGATGTCACACATTGCCACTGGCTCTGCGACTGGAGGGTGGGAGCCACAGTTGTTCTCAGGAAACCTTGGGAGGGGTTCTTCACTTATCTTTCACTGCTTTCACTCCTCGTTCAAGCCCACCAACCCCACCCGCCTGTTCATGCAACACACACTCACGCACACACACATTTATACTTCACCAGTGCAGCTACACATCTGAGATAGGCTGCCCTCTTCAAACATATGGTAATCTGGATTTAAGCACGACTGTCTCTTTGGAAAGTATTCAGATAGGTTTGAATGAAGCCATAGAGCTCCAGTACTGTATCTGTGAATTTAACTTACAGTTTTGGTAATATTTTGAATACAGTCATTAGATCACTATTTTATCATTTTAGTTTAATTGATCAATTAATACTAGTAGTCATAGCAATAGCAGTGTGTAATTAATTATTAATTATTATTATTATTATTATTATTACTATTATTATTATTATTACAACTGCAAATCAGAAAAAGTTGGGACAATGCAAAAAAAACACACTTTCATTTATTTGGACTGAGATAGGGGCAATTTAGGACTTTAATAATGATGGGATTTCAAACAGGTGATGCCAACAGATGATTGTAATCATGATCTGATACAAAAACCGTATCCACTGATGAACAAAAATGAGCAGAGAATCTCCAGTTTGACAACAAATGGATGAGAAAATTATTGAAATATTTAAAAACAATGTTCCTCAAAGAGAGATTGAAAGAAATTTGCATGTATCTCCCTCTACAGTGCATAATATCATTAAACAATTCAAGGAATGTGGAGGAATTACAGTGCAGACAGATCTGCTCCATGCCATGCCGCACTGATGCAGTAATTCATGCAAAAGGAGACCTGACCATGTATTGAATGCATATATTGCACATATTTTTCAATAGGCCAACATTTATGTGTTAAAACTATTTTTTAATTGGTCCAAAAGCCAGGGTCTGTCATGGTATGGGGTTGTTTCAGTGTCATTTGCAAAGGTCATTTACACTTCTGAAAAGTACATTGAGGCAACATATATCTTTTCCAGACACATCTGTGCATTTTTCAACAAAACAATGCTAAACCACATGCTGCACACATTACAAAGGCATGACTTTGGAAGAAGAGGGAAAGTACTGGACCTAACTGCCTGTAGTCAAGTCTGCCTGATCTGTCCCCAATAGATAATATGTGGAGAATTTTGAAACAAAAATGTGATGACGACCCCATACTGTTGCACAGCTTAAGACTGGTTTGTAGGCAGAATGGGACAAATTAACACCTGAAACACTTAATCACTTGGTATGAGAAGGAATGGCAACATTACAAAGTAGTAAGCACTACCGTCCCAACTTTTTTTTTTTGTGTTGCAAGCCTGAAATGCAGGCATGGATGCATAACAAATGAAGTGAAGTTGGCCAGACAAAACATGAAATATCTAGCGTTACTATCTACCACGAAAAAAAATCAATGGATATGTATGAAACAAGTTTTTTTTGTCTGCATGTTTGTTTTCATTTTCCATGTTATCTTCCAATTTAAGATTGTATTATTCTCCCAGTCAGTAAATGTTTCTATCCTGGTCATAAAGACTGGAGCCTGTCTGTCTCGTAGCCCTTCAGACAGGCTCCATACTTCCTACATCTTCCTATATAACCCACTGATCAAAACAACATGCAGCCAGTAAAGAAGAGGAAGCAGACCCAAATGAGGCTGTACTGAATGTACTGGTCAAATAAGCCACCAGCTTCATTACTAAGCTCTGCTGTGCATCATAGTCATTGCTAACTGCACTCATCAATTTTAATAAAAGAAAAAGAAAAGGTTAACACATCAGATCCACCCTGCATTCCCCTAGAAAGGCCTTAATGACAGTGTGGAGGGCAATTTATGACTGAAAGCAACCTTTTGAGGCACTTCAGGACCTTTTATGACTGAATAAACTAGTGCAGTTCCACATAAAGGGCCACGTGGTATGGATAGATGGTGGGGAACGAAGGTGAAGCGCGTGTAGAAGGCCACAGTAGGCCTGAAACAGCATGTTCTGGGGTGGGACGAGAAGGAACAGGAAGTGTGCTCTGCAGACTAAACTGCAGTGTCCACAGAAAGCCCTTTAATCCTCACTTAATTACATCACAAGATCAAAAAGAAGTCTAGACCAGGGCCCACACGGATACAGGAAAAGCCATGGGGGTGATGTGGGTGTATGGGTACATCTAACCTATTAGTCTTAGTGAGGACCTGATAAACCAGGCTTGTTTCCTTTCACAGTCATGGGAACTACCCAACCCTGCTTGAGCCTTACGTTAATGGAACAAACCACTGGGCACTGGGCATGCTGCCAGCTTCCTGCGACGACACAGCCTGTTAATATGTGGGGCCTTTATTTTCATAAAAACACAAGGACATGGTGGGTTCAGATTCATTAAAATTCCTCAGCAAATCTGCATCGCATGTGAAGTGCACATTGTCAGGTGTAATTTTCCAGTGCTGTTTTCAAAATAAATCAAAGCACACAGTCAAACAGTCAGATCACATTGCTCCCTCCGAAGCCCCGAAGCCATCCACACTTCGTTACCGAGCCTTGACGCTGCTACCCTACAAAATGCAAAGATGCTGCATTAGGGATTCTCTTTGAAGCGCTTGTAAGGTCTTCGTGTAGCAGTGCCAGACAGGACTTGTGTTTTCCACGGAGTAATGCTTCAACATATTTGCATATTTCCTAAACCATACCACAGTTAGAAGCATGCTAATTAAACTTCCATTATCTCTGTAGCCTGGAGAGCATCACTATATGTCCAAATGTTTGTGGACACCTCTTGAAGTGAATACATTCAGGTACTTAAGTTGCACCCATTGATGACACAGATGTGCCCTGACACAGTTTGTCTAGACTCTGTAGAGAAGTATGCCAATAGAATATGTTGCTCTGGAGCTGGTAAACATGAACCTATTGGCAACATGTCTAATGCCAGGTGTGGGCTAGAGGGGTATAAAGCTCCCCATCTTTGAATTGTGGAGCAGTGGAACTGTGTTCTCAGGAATGATGGCGCTTCCAGCCAATACTTTTGGGATGTAATGAAGATATCATCCAACATCCTGATATCATTAATGCTCTTGTCAAATCATCAAGCAATGCTGCACAAAAAACCTTCCCTGGACATTAAGGACAAAAGCAGAATAAACTATTTTAATACCCCTTATTATACAAAGAATAAGCAGATGTCCCGGTTCTTTTGTCCATATAGAGTAGCTGGCCTACAGGTGTTAAATGACCTCATGTCTTCTTTTGTACCATTTTTTTTACCTTCTATAAACACAGTGCACAGAGTAAACAAATCCAGCAAAGGTCCTATTCTAGTGGGACAGCTGCTGGAAAGGCCCCTCTCCCTCTGTTAACTCATTGTTCAAAGAGAAGCCGTGCTTGTCCTAGAACTAGCCGTGCCAGACCCTTTCCAAACACAACACATGGGGGGGCTTCTGCCAAAACCACCCGTGATCAGACCTTGACAAGCTTCAGATCACACTGTTCATTACAGTTCCACATGTTTTCTCAGGACTGTATGTGAAGAGATGTCCTCAAAATATTTCGTTCATCTACTGCACCATGCCAGTACACCTTGTACTGTGAGCAGTTTGATGTTTTGCTTTGGCATCAACATTAAAGGTCCCACAAAGCATAGCAAGAGCAGTGAAAACAGCAGCATTACTGTAGATATGCAACAATGGCCTAATTCAGAACGTGTGTGCTTCACGCATATGAAGAACATATGTTTCAGAATGTTTATGGGGAGACAGCTGAATTTTACACTTGGCTCATTATTTCACTTCTTGTAATATTCAAACTTTCACTTGGAGTTGGATGCGAGTGTGAGGCCATATTTAAACACTTCATTTTTTCACTTTTACCTGATGTTCTGTTTCTTCACACTGAAAAAACAAAATCTATGCCTGACCATTAAAACTGATATACCATCTGGACATTAAGTGATTTTTCATTACGTAAAAAATTCATTTTTCTGCATTGTAGATTAATACTAAAGTCATCCAAACTATGAATACATACATATGTAATTATTTAGTAAACAAACCAGAACATGTTTATATTTACATTCTTCAAAGTAGGCACCTCTTGCTTAGGTGCCAGCTTTCTTGGCATTTTCTCAGTCAGCTTTATGAGGTAGTCACCTGGAATGGCTTTCAGTTAACAGCTGTGTCTTGTTAAGAGTTCATGACTTGCATTTCTTACCTCTTAATGTGTTTGAAACATCAGTTGTGTGTCTACTTTGAAGTAAAATCTAAAACATGTTTTGGTGTGTTTAACACTTTTAAGTTTACTACATGATTCCTTATGTGTTCCTGCACAGTCTGGATGACTTCAGTGTTCATTTATAATGTAGGAAAAAATAATGATCAAATAAAAACATTGAATGAGAATGTGTCCAAACTTTTGACTGGTACTGTACATTTATTTATCTTAAATTATGACTTGAGGACTTTGCTGTGTCAGGATGTTTGTATATAAGCTTATCTGCTCCTGCTGTGAGTCAGAGAAGCAAAGGGAGTTGTGGGGTAAAAGTACACCATGTTGTATCACAGGCTAGTGACGGAGTACGTATGCTTCAACTCACCAGATCACTTGAATGAAAAATGGCACTCTGCCACCACCTGCCCCCAATACCAATGAAAAGACCAATGTCCAATGACTCATCAGTCCAGTACCAGAAGTCTTTATCAGATTAGGAAATGGGATGGTTAACATCTTATCAGTGGCTTCTGCCAATATGGTTTTACTTCAAAAAGTAGATGAAAATCTCTGGTGCAAACAATACACAGTCAACAGAACTCAAAACTCTCCACTTGGTTGAGTGTAGCTGTTGTTTTATTCAAGGTGTATAAATTTTGACACATAAATATGAACATCCCTCCATCACACAAACATACTGAGTGACAAAATGACACACTTGAATGTGGAACAACATAGGACTTATAAAACGCTTCATTTGAAGCAATACGTCACATTTTTTTTTTCATAGGTTCCATACAAAAAAAATCTGATGTTACAAGTTCAAAGACTACAAAAAGGGATTGCTAAAGTGCATAATGTACAGGGAAGCACACATTGTGTAAAGAACTACAAATTACACCCACTTTTGTAGGACAGAGAAATTCCAGGATCCTGCGAGAAGTCCTGCTGAGCAAAGTCATTAGCCAAGACATCCTGACCTATGCGTGCCCTCGCTGGCATTCACACGGTCATGCGCAGGATTTCAGGGCGTTTTGGCTGGTGAAACAATCCCGTTCTGTAAGTTTAAAGTCAAAACGTCTGTGTGCTCCCAAACTAGTGATTCATAAAGCTTATACTGGTTCTCCTTACAACCCCACCTGTTGTGCAACAATGGTACTATAAAGACTCAGGGGAAAAGGCCCATGTTTATCATATTAACAGGAGTGACGGGTCACCTGAATGTGTACATTTGATACTTCAGAACACTTAAAGAAACGGTACAGGGCTTTGGTAATCCATCCTTGTGTTTCATTAGTTCACATTGTGTCAGAATACATCATAGAAAATGTTTAACTCAGGAGGTCAAAGGGCCTTAAATAAGCCATCAATGCTCCATTTTCAAATGAGTCCAGAGTTTACCTTCATAAGAAAACAATGAATATTACATCCATTGAAATAGTGTAACATTATTTTCCTTTACGCGTGAGCCTCAGTGACATCATTTGCACTGTCCCGTGACTTTTGACCTCCTGGAAAATCAATGATGAACATACTGTCCAGTGTCTTTGAACTGTATTCATCAAGCTCCATCAGACTGATAAAACTCAGCCGGTATAAATCGATCAATCCACCAGTGCACAGTAACGCAGGCCGAGCAGCCCGTCATCAACAGTCCCAGCCCAGAGGCATGAGTGAACCCTGCTACCCCCCCTCTCTTTCATACGCACACTGTCCATCCAACAGTTATCTCTTCCTTTTCTGCTGCCTCATCATCTTCCGCCGCTTGACGATCATTCCATGGAGGCGTTCCAGACCATCCTGCAGGCCCTCCCCAATGATAGCACATGCAGGCTGGAGATGCCAGGGCGTGTGTGCACCCAGCTCATTCAGTGCCAACAGCCTCTCTACCTCTCCAAGCGGCAGAGCGCTGCGCAGGTCTTGCTTGTTGGCCACCACCAGCACAGGCACGCCCTGGTTCTCCTGCAGCCGTGTGATCTTATGCAACTCTGTCTTGGCCTCCTCCATGCGCTCGGCATCCACAGAGTCCACTACAAACACCAGGCCGTCGGCACAGCGCGTGTAAGAGCGCCACAGGGGTCTGAGCTTCTCCTGACCCCCCACATCCCAAAAGTGGAAGGCCGCTGTTCGTCCCTTACCACCTAGAGACACTTTGATCTTCTCCGTGTTGAAGCCTTTGGTTGGGACGGTGTTCACAAACTCATTGAAGCGCAGCCTGTACAACACGGTTGTCTTGCCAGCGCAGTCCAGCCCTAGAATAACAATGTGCAAGGCCTGAAAAGATGGCAAACAGGGGAAGATGGCGTGGGGCTCTGATAATCCGTTCCCCATCTCGTTCTGCCACACTGGAGAGGATGAAAGCAGAGGGGAAGGCTCAGGAGACCAGGCGCCACTGCTGCTTCACCAAATATTCACAAGGCTTCTCTCATTCCCTGGAGAGGCCAGCACTATAACCTGAAACCAGATGAAAAGGGAGCTGATGCAATGAGGCCAGCAGTGAGGCTCTGTAACAAACACACAGTTCATTGCTTTCAGACATGCTTTACTCATTGTCACTCTAATAAGACATACAGTGTTAACCTGGCTGGATGTCATCCTGTGTCAGTGAGGATCAATGAGGGAGAAATCAGCAGGGTGCGCCTAAAGGTTTCATAGGCTAATTTCTACTGCCAGTGGCCAGTTCCCATTCAATAGCAATTAAACTGGTAAATGAATGACAAAAGTACTCCTTCTGTTCATTGTCTCTATTCTTGTTACTTTTTAGGGCTGTGCATGTGGCGGCTGAACGTAAAAACGTGAGTTTGCCCACTCTTTAATAAAAACAAAACCTAAAGCTAATAAAAACAGGCACACTGAATGTAACTGGGAGCTGGGTTTGTTGGCAGTCTGCAAAAGCATTAGCTGAGGGGCACGTCCCCATAATATAAAGCCAAATTCGCTTAGCTCTCCATTGACAACAAGTGGACTAGAATTAAAATCATGTTTACAGCTTAGGAAATAACCCAGCAGGTACTATCTGAGAATAGAGACAGCTGTGTATGAAAACAGAGTCTGACACCCACCTTAGATGATTAAATCCTCTCCTTTGAACAGAACGGTTCATCAGAAATAAAGCTGCTTCCAAATCCCTGTGTTCTCCTCCACACTGTGTGAGATGACCGCAGTGTGCTCCTCTCACTCTCCCCAGCTGACTAATATAGCAGAGCGGCTTGCTGCTCGTTACAGCACCGCTGCTCCAACCGACGACGGACGAGCGCTTCTGATTGGTCGATTTCTACAGTGCTGGCGCGAGTGTGATTGATGGAACGTCACGTCAATCATCCTTTGCTGACACGCCCACCGACCACCTGTTTCGCTCGCTTAGCGATTTACAGTGTAAAAAGCCCGAGCCGGTCTGAAGAGCCTGTCCACTCCCTCTTCACATAAACAAATGCTATGCGCTAGAGGGCGCGCGCGAGTTAGCCCTCTTTGAATGTTGATGAATAGAGCTAAATGCGCTGAAAACGTTGAATACACTTGACTTAGTCTTTTATGCTGGACTGTTCGTTATGTTTACAAAGTATATGAATGTGTAACATGACATAACCTATACAACTATCCAGAATGCTTGTATTTTTTCCTAAAACAACAAGATTGCTTGGCTGTAAAGCGCTAGCATTTCTGCTACTGAGTGCTGATTGGTTGGCAACGGGCTCCACTCATTGGCTGAGTTGAGTGGCTCGCTTTTTTAAAGTCATATGTTTTACAGGTGTTTAAGACATGTAAAATATAACAACAAGAAATGATTCTTTTTTTAACAGTGAACTCGCCTGTATTAACAGGATTAACAATTTAAAAATTATAGTTTTGCGCTGAAGCGCCATAGAAGCCCATTCATTTTAGCCGTACTCGTGGGGGCCCTCTGGCGGCGGACCAACACATGAGATATTACTAAGTGGTAGTTCTCACTTTATTTTCTTTGGTTAAAGGGGAAGTTCACATTATTTCACATTTTAAATGATGTACTCGTTTATTTACGCTCATTTAGTAGTCATGTGAACTGTTTTTATGCATTGTTAACACTTAAAAAAACATTAATCTTTAAACATTTACACCGATTTGTACTCTCCGTGTAGGAATTCCACAGCCACAAACTTATTGTTTACTATCTTCTTAAAGATTTTCTTCGGGAATAAGATGTCAAATGAATTAGCACGAGTAAATTGGCCTCAAATGTGAAATAAAGTGATTTTCCCCTTTAATGGGTGGCTGAAGTTGCTTTGTTTTGAAGGCTCAGTCAGTGAGTCTGGGAGTGTCGCACTAATCCATCAGCACTGACAACTGTGATGAGTCTGGATCGACCAGCCATTAGCAGCTGTCTAATCTGTGAACCAACAAATACCAGCAGTAACAGTCCAGTCTGGCACAATGACACCAGAGTCAAATACACAAACCTTCTTTACTTTTAAAGTCTTCAGAATCGACATCTTACTGCTTTTTCTTTCACACCTTCGCCACCGTGTGGTCATGCCCATGTACTTCAGTCTGAGGTGGATTTGAGGATCTGTGGTTCATGACTAAATGTTCTTGTGAGTGAAAGTGATATATCTCTCAGACCAAATGATAATGATTGTTTATTACTGATTAATGTTCATCAGAGATGATTGTTCAGCACTGAGTAAAGTCACTTAAGTGGCTTAAAATAATCTTTAAGTAAAAGTATTATCACTTAAATCATTAGTCAGTAAATATCTTTGGTTAGGAGTGCTCTCCCTGTAAAATCAGAGTGAAAAGATGAGCTTATCTGCCAGTACATGTTTTTTTTTTGTTTGTTTTGTTTTTTAATAAAAAATATTAATTAGAAGTGAGAGGTGTTAACAACAGCAAAAGAAGATCAGGATCTGAACTAACAAAGCTAAACTTGAAGTAATAAAAATTTTTTTTTTTAATTATTATTATTATTATTATTATTATTATTATTATTATTATTATTATTATTATTATTATTAATTTCGAACTAAATGTGAATTATTAAATTAAAGCCAAGGAAAAAAAACTTTATTTGTCTCAAAATATAGTTGATTAATACTAGTTTATCTCCAAATATTAGAATATTATGGGAAAAATCATAATTTAATTTAAATAGGCAAACTGTCATATATTTTATATTCATTACATGTAAAAAGTGACATATTTCAAGTTTTTTTAAGATACAATTTGAATACTAATTTACCCAAACTCCAAATAAAATATTCAAATGACTTCAGGCTGTAGATTTCTGATTTTCATGAGCTATAAGCTAAAATGATCAACAGTAAAATAAAAAAAAAACTTGAGCAGTGAATGTAAACTAGGCAAGGTAAATGTATTTATGTTGCACCTTTCATACACCGTGGTCATTCAAAGTGCTTTACAGGTTAAGAAATACCAAGACAAATTAGTAGAATTAAAATATAAAATGAAAAAAATAACAGATTAAAAGTGCAGATAAATCAACACAAACAAGAATAACAAACAGAAAATAATAAATTAAAACATAATGGAAACAATAGATTTTAAAGATCTAAACTAGGATAGTTGTGCCATAACAGTGTTATAAACTGAGCTGAAAGCTGCTTAAATGGAAACATTTTTAGTCTGGATCTTCTGATCGTATCTTGTCCATTTAAGAGCAGCATAATAACTAACCGCTGCTTCTTCATGTTTAGTCTTTATTTTAGACTGGACTAACTGACAGGTTTGTAGTAGCCAGTTTAAGAATGTAAAATTTGTGTGATGTGTTCTCTTCTTCTGCTCATAGTCAGAACCCTGACTGCATTTTGAATAATCTGAAGCTGTTTAATGACTTTTTCAGTCCAGTTAGGACCATTACAATAACCAATCCAGCTAGAAATAAAAGTGTGGATGAGTTTCTACAGGTCTGGTTTAGTTAAAAAATTTCTGATCTTGTTGATGTTCCTGAGGAAATAAAAAGCTCATTTAATAGATTTAATATGATACTAAACCTGAGATCTGAGTCCAGTAGTACAAGGTTATTAGCTTGTTCTTTTGATTTAATGGCTTTAGACTCCAAAGAGGTCACCAGGCTGTGCCTCTTATTTCTGTTCCCAAATAAAATGACCCCAGTCATTTGGGGAAAAGGACAAGTCAATCTGAGTATCTGCATAGCCTTGATAAGAAATCCCATAGTCTTGTAGAATCTGGCCAAGAGAGAGCATGTATACATTAAATATGACAGTTTACAATTTTTTATTAAATTATGGAATTATTAAAAATGTCCTTTCTCATAATGTTCTATTTTTTATTTTATTTATTTACTTTTTAGGTGCACTAGTACAGTCATTTTCAAATATCCATAAAGGCACAAACCCACCAAACCCTTTTATGTAACAGTAAATGTACTGTAACTAAGCAAAACAGACAGTGTTACATTATTTTTCAAGAATAAAAACTGTATTTGTTGTATTACAGAGTAATACAGATAAAAAGCACATTCAATAAAAATAAAACAGAATAAAAAGAGGTTTAAGAAAAATAAAATATATCAATTTCATAGGCCAGTACATATGGCACCAAATAATTCTGTATAACTGAGAGTGCTATATCGTGAGTAATTCAGGTAAGCTTGGCAATTCAGCTGCAGCAAAACAAAGTGCATATTCATGTAACTAAATGTATTGTAGTTGCCAGCTAGATTCCCTGAGTTTTCACTGCCAGTTGACCTTCAGTGTCCTCACTGTGCTTGTGAAGGGTCAGTTTCCCACCTGGAGGCGTCCCACCCCAAGAACCAGCCAGTAAATGTAGGGGGCTCATGGCCCTGTTTAACGATCACCACCGGCGTTCTCCTGTCTCTTCCTGATGGGTCTGTGTCAATATACATCTTGGCTGTAGAAGAATGAATCACTCTGTCAGACATCGATCACTTCCTTCTCACCTCTTAAAGTGCTTCACTGAATGTGCTGCTGCTAAAGGCACATTGTCATTGTAATAAAACTCAGTGGAGGACAAAAAAATTCTTAACTATTAGTAGGATAACGGCTACTGAGGTGTTTGTGTATTTGTCTTTATGTGTTTAGAAAATTAATGGACAAAGTGGAGGCAAAGAACACAACACAAAACAAAGTGGAGTTTCCTCTGCCAAGTCTTTTAATTTTGTACAAAGGGGCACACTTAAGTCACTTATAGTCCGGTTGCCAAATAGTTCAACATTTTTGTGCATTTATGTGTACAAAGAAAACGTGGAGAAATCTAAAAAGAAAAATGATCACAATCATTCATTTCTGTTAATTTGTTCTTTACTGTTGTGTCTAATCTGTCGCAGGTTGTCAATCAACATATATTTACTATGGTTCTGTATTTCCAGAGCACTGACACTGAACCATGACTTCTTAACTACAGTAAAAAAATATCTATTTTTTTACTCTAACAGGTGTCCTGTTATGGAAAATTAATACACAACTACCAGCCAATCAGAAAAGAGTATTTTGTTTCTTCGGGACATTGTGTACTAATGCATCTAAAAAATAAAAAGTTTATTTGTGTGCATAGTTTCAACATAAATCAACAGTAAAACAAGCTCAAAAAACTTGAAATGTCACTGTATGTGTAATGAATATAAAAACATGTTTTACCTTTTTAAATAAAATTATGAACAATAATGAACTTTTTTGCTATTTTTTCACTAATTGATTTTTTATATGGCATTGTAAAAAATAATAAAAACAAATATTGCCAGAAATTCTATGATATTATAGCTCAGAGAGGAGAATTACTCTCTTATGATTTGTTAGCAGGTGTACATTAATTCTGTATAGCAGGACCTATATGACATAAATTCATTATTAAAAAAAACTCTACAACACATTTGTTGATTGATAACCTTTGATACAGCAGAGTTGCAAAAATGATTTGATATTTTGATAAATGTTTCTTTTTAGATTACTCCTCATGTTTCTTTGTAAACATACAGTATCAGTCAAACGTTTGGACACACTGTCTGGACATTCAGTGGTTTTTCATTATTTAAACATTGTCTAGATTGTAAAATAATACTAAAGTCATCCAAACTATGAATAAACACATATGGAATTATTTAGTAAACAAACAAGTAAACAAACCAGAATATGTTTATATTTTACATTCTTCACAGTAGGCATCTCTTGTTTAGATGCAGCTTTCTTGGCATTTTCTCAGTCAGCTTTATGAGGTAGTCACCTGGAATGGCTTTCAGTTAACAGCTGTGTCTTGTCAAGAGTTCATGACTTGCATTTCTTGCTTCTTAATGTGTTTGAGACATCAGTTGTGTGTCTACTTTGAAGTAAAATCTAAAACATATTTTGGTTTGTTTAACACTTTTAAGTTTACTACATGACTCCTTATGTGTTAGTCTGGATGACTTCAGTATTAATTTATCATGTAGGAATTAAAATTAAAAATGAAAAACATTGAATGAGAAGGTGTTGATACTGTAAATGCATAAAAAAAAGTCAAAATATACCATCCTGGGTATAAGCAGGATAACAGCCTTCACAGTGTCATGTTATACAAAATTAAAGACCTTTGCAGAAAAAACATCACTCTGCTTTGCAGCATGAAGTTCAATCCTCCACTTTTTGTCCATTAATTTCATATAAAAGGACATATTATTTTATACATTATAGTCTAATAGCTCCAGTGCAAAAGAAACAAAACCTATTAAATAAATATGTCTTGGTCGTATGACTGTTGGTATAAGGGTGAACCAGTCGTCTCTACTTGTTGACTTAGAGATACAAACCATCAGTACTCTGCACACTCGCAAAACTTCAGCTGAGAGTGAAGAATTTTCAGTAACATTCAGTAACACCAGAGCTCATTATTTTTAATATGCTTTTATGATAAAGAGGAAATGGTGACATTTTGTAGCAATTTGTCTCTCTTAAAGCCTATTAAACCTCCTCTTTCTTCTTTCTAAGGATCTTAGAACATTGTTACACTCAATATAATTTCATTATGTGATTTTTACTCTCTCTAATGCTGAGAATGATTTCATCTACATGATGTCATTTTGTGCTAGTGCCAATGCTGTTAGCAGTCCATTTTGACACTCATAATGATGTTACAGTTATGAACAAGCTTAATGGGAGCTTATTGGAGGGAGATGGCTAACTCGAGTGTGTAATATGAACTTCTCACCGGATTTTACTGACTCCGTTTTCTCCACATCATTGGCATCCTTTCCAGTCCAGATAAAGACCTAGAATTTGAAAGCCCATAATGCACAACAATGTTTAATCTATATAGACATGCAATATTAATACATGCAAAGTCTGAATGCATAACTGATACTTTTCATTACAGACCATTTAACTGCAGGCTTATAGAAGAATTCCTTACCTGATCCCACACATCTAGTAGCATGACATCATCCTCTGCCAAGTCATCCTGAGTGAACTCCCCTGGCACCTCTTCAATCTGAGTAGGAAACACAGATCATGTATGACAGTTCACTAGGAGATAAGATTCTACACTACTGGTATTTTATTATTAGGAATATTATTTGTCAATTGTATGTAGAATTCCTAGTAAATGTAATGTCGTCATGAAATAACACTGTGCTAGTTGTGCATGTTTTAAAAAATGATATTTCAAAAGAACAGTAGTGGGTCTTATGCCCAAAAAACATGGAAATGGACAGATGTGACTGAAATAATGCTATTTCTATTCCCTGGAGCCAAGGAATTGTGCACTTTTTCTACAGATCATTGGCTCGGCTGGTCATTCAAGCAAAGAAAAGTCCATGAAACATGCAGGAATGAGATGAGTGCACTGTAGGCCTGATTGAGCATCTCCAGGCTCTGGCGATCTCTACGCATCATAAATTTCAAGATGTCCTTGCTAGCAGGCATTACACTTGATGCTTATTGAACATAACGTTTGTCTGCAAAAATACTTTTGGTGCATTAAAAAGCTGTGACTATACAAAATGTGCTACACGGCTCGTTTGATACAGCGCAATCATTCAAAAATTCCACTTTAGCGCTCACTCTACAAATGTGCTGTTGATTGTTTACACTGAGGACTGAATACTCACGATGAATCTGCCTGTTTTGTTGGAGCAGGCAAACAGGCGAGGAGCATGTGTGATGGTTTTCTCCTCCAGCCTCTCTGAAGTCTGGTACTCGGTCTTTCCACCCAGAGCTTCCCAGAAATCCTCTGTAAACATGAGATTAATTATGATCAATGACATTTCAAACAAAACGCCCAAGCTTAATGCCTCATTAGATATTATGCTAGTAAGAGTTTTGTGGACTCAGGTCTTATACTGAGTTATACACTCAAACACTTTACACATAGTTATTAGGCATACTTACCTTAGTGGCATTTTGCATGTGAGCACTCAGAGACTATTGGTCTGATATATATTTTTCCATGCAAGCTAACCATTCGGTAGCTCTTCATCAGTTTCTGGGTATTTTTGCTTGGTGGTCTGTTCTCAACCCAGCAATGACACTAAGATTGCAATATCACTAAGCCTAATAGCCTAATATTCTCATACCAGGGTAACACACACTATTCAATCAATCAATCAATCTTTATTTATTTATATAGCGCTTTTTACAATGGGCGTTGTCACAAAGCAGCTTTACATCATTAGTATCAAACAATCTGAATCTAAGCCCGATGTGAGCAAGCCAAAGGCAACAGTGGCAAGGAAAAACTCCCTCAAGGCTGGAGGAAGAAACCTTGGGAGGAACCAGACTCACAAAGGGGATCCATCCTCCTCTGATCAAACTACTGATAGAGATTTACTTCATAAGTTAAGTCTGACATTATGCTATAGTATAAAACATTAATGATATTAATAATAGTGATCATTGCATTTCTAATGCAATACATTGCACTATTATCATGGTGGTGTCACTGCTATGTTGACAATGGTCCTTTGTGGTCATTTGCGGTGGTCCCTTTTCTGTGATGGATGGAGAGGATGGTGGGCAACATCATCAGTGAGTTGTATTTGGTGTTTTTCTTTTGAGATTCTTGGCCATTCTTATTTTCATGAGCCAAAATAACTCCTGTTAGCCACCATCCCCCTCAAGTAGGAAAGAGCAAAGCACAACACTTTTATTTTTGCTAAATAATGTTAAGTACTTGAGCAAGATAGTTGTAGAGAAGTCACTTTATTTAGGTCATTGGTTTGAAAATCGTGAAATATCAGTCCAAATACCATCAAAATGTCAAAATAATGTTATGTTACTATGAGAAAATGTTAAAAATATATTCTATTTGAATATGTTTACGCTACATTTTTTAACATTTTTCCCATGTTAGTTTGTGCCTTGCTCTCCCCTACTGGTACCATTCCAATTTTAACCCACATTTTTCCTGTTTGGGTACCTTGTAAGTAAACTCAGGCATATTTAATTGTGTCCACTTACTAGGCTCCTGTCCCTCCACGATACGCTGTGTCTGACACTGCAGAAGCTCACTCATGTATTTTGCTCCATGCTCCTCTTCTTCACTGGCTCCCTTCCCCACCCACATATACCCGTTCCCCTCAGGCATCTTCAGCAGGTAGGCATCATTGGAGTTCAAGCTGGATGCTTTGGCATCGACCTGTTAAAACAGACACATGTACCAAGTTAAAGGCAGCATCATTTATGTCACTTTTATCACAATGAGTGAATTGTCATATTTAATTTAATCCTGTGTTCAAATTTGTCTTCTAAATGTAATAACATACAGTAACCTGTGCCAGAGACGTGATGAGGTTCTGGGCAGTGTAAAAATTTTGGGCAGAAATAGTTTGTTTCTATTGGCTAATCAGAGAACACCAGTAGATTGTAGCCCTTAAAAATGCAACGTTAAAATCATATTTGGTAGTCAAACTCAGGAAGGCCACACACAAAAGAGTTCCCGAAGAGTCCTGAATGGGGTCTGTCATTGTGGCAAGCTCAGTAACCATCTATTTTTAGACTGGCATAGGTAGAGGCAACGCATGTTTTATTCTGTCATTATCGAGACATCTTACAGCATTCTCTCCTTTCTACATGACAGTGCAGGAGTTCACCTCAGAGATGCGCGTGATGGTCCCTAAGTTCCGGCGCACTTGAAACAGCCGGGTCGGGGCTGCAGGAGCCTGCCCTCCTTCTCTGGACGTCCCATCCTTATACACAACCAGAGGCTTAGTTTTGAACAGACTCAACAGATGTGGTGGCTCCTTCCCTTGACTCACACGAACCTAAACAATGGGAAGCAGGACCAGTCTGGTCATTCTTAATTTTTCAATGTCATTTCAGGTGTGACCACCAGGTGGTGCTGCACATATTCTGTGTCTGAATGACCTCCAGAGTAGACACTAATATTTTATTTCACAAACTGAATTTTGTTACATTGCTTATCAATACATACTGATTTAGAGTGAGGTAGTATATGAGGTCTTCTTCATGTCTATGGAGTATGACATTTTAATGTAATTGAACAATAATACCATTTTGATACATTAAGGCCACAAAAACTAGCAAGTAAGTCACAGACTGTGCAACCTAGGTCTAAGCTCCCATCACAAATGTAAGCTCTGCACATTATGTTTATGTGTATCACCTGCACAGCATTTCCACCCAGCGAGCGGTCCAGTTCCACAGTGAGGAAGGCTGAAGCAGTCAGCTCATCTATTGTGCAGTTGGAGCCCTGCCTAAGAAGAGTACAATCACCATTATTAGTACAACTGAACATACAAGAGCTGCATTCTTTGTCAAAGCCGTCCCCTTGTGCACCTAAACGTTGTCAGTGCCCTCTAGAATGGCAAAAAGTGCCCTGTTAGCTGCCCTACACATGGGGAAAAAATTATTGAGTGACCGCTTTTTCACAATAAATTATGACGGTGTGCCTTCTAGAACAAGAAAGATTAATAATAGCAATAGTCTTAATGAGACCACATATTTGGTTACCTTTCCAATAGAAAAGGATGCATTAAATTTGCTCTTTGCAAATGTGATGCAGTGCTGTATCAGCTTCTCCTACAATTGTACATGATGGTGCCTGGGTAGGTGCCCCTCTAATTGAGAAGTGCCCCTCCAGTGGGGAAAAATGTGCCCTTTTTACTTTTCGCCCCTGCCCTTCAAACATCCTGAGTCCACCACCGGTACTCAAATGTATCCATATTTTTTACACCACTCATAAACTTGCAAATGTCAGGAAATGTTTGTATCAGCCGTGTATGAATCTTACCAAGTGTAGATGACTTGTCCTCTTTTGTATGTGTATAAAATAATATAGCAGTCTCCACCATAGAACTGTCCATATGTCTTTGGGTCTATAGGGACTTTGCACTGTTCTTTACTGCCAGTCTCTACCCTCCAAATCTGAAAATAAAACAAGCAAAACACTGAAAACTATGTACTGGAGGTTAGACTGATATACTGGTGCTGTTTCTTTTTATATTGGAAAGTTAAACACAGATAAACATTGAGAATTGGACAATTGGGACAGCTGTGGGCTTATGGTTAAGAAAATAGCCTTGCAACCTAGTTCGACCAGTGGGATTGAATCAGAAGGTTGCCGTTTTGATTACACCAACAAGGCCCAATTGATTGCCCTTGAGCAACCTAAAACCCAGCTGCTCCCCTGGATATGGCTGCCCCCATGTTCACTGCCCCCTAGTTCCTCTGTGTGCAAGAACATTGATCATGTTCCACTTACATGTTCAAAGTGGAACACTAGAATGCCACATGCCAAAGATTTTTGCAACTCATACACAATGTGGATTTCAGCTTTAATTATTTTTTTATTTATTTACTGTTTTTTTTTAGTTTAACATCAGACCATACAATTAGCAGCTAAAACTGAGTTGCATATGTGAAGAAAATCCCTAGCAGCCTGTGATTCTTTGCAACCAAACCCACATTCCACACTGAATATACTGTAATTAACTCTTGTGGTCAGAAGCAAATACCACAACCAATTATAATTTATTAAATGAGCTGGGACAGGTTTGGTTCTATAAACATTTACTTACTACCAGGTACATCTGTGTGTAGCAACTGGAGACAATGTGCAGTGAAAGCTAATGGGAGCCAAACGTGCATGATTCTGTTTTGCAGTCCTAATAAAATATGGTGCATTTAATCTTTGGTTAGGATCCAATAAACATGCAGTGGTGAAAATGGGCCATCACAGGTGCTGTGTCAACAAGAACAACCAAAGAGTGGAGCTGTAAAACTCAGTGTCCGTGTATTATGATACCCGTGACAAGCGTAGGTCAAATAATGGAACCAGTGGTGCATCTACCATAACATAACAATATAATTCAACTCTAAGTCATAAGTAATATAGAGTAAACAAGCATATGAATTGTTTTATAACTGAGTGACAATCGATGAGGGGTCCCGCGTGGCTCAGCAGGCTAAGACGCTGACACTATGGCCAGAGGATCGCAAGTTCGAATCCCAGTCATGCTGTTTGCCATCAACAGCCGGGGCAAAAGAGAGCAAAAATTGGCTGTACTCTCTCTGGATAGGTAGATGGCGCTCTATCTTCCTATCAATTTCACCTGCCTAAGGCATCTACTGATTGGTCCATTCAGAGCTGGGAATCCTCTAAGCACGTTGGCTCCCCAGTGACGATGTATCAGTGGTAGTTCAAAAACAGACGGTGGCTGTATCACACGCAACAAAGGAGGCTTGTGCTTGTCTTCACCCTCCTAGAGTCAGGGACAGTGCAAAAGTGATGGGGAGAATCCTATTGGATGGGATGGGCTAATTGGCTACTTCTACATTGGGAAGACGATAAAAATTGTCAAAAAAATTAATAATTTAAAATGTATGTAAAATGAATGGAAATTTTAAATGCAATCCCTTGTTTCATTATAACTCACAGTACTTTGTACACTGCAGTATGTTTTTCTTTCTCCATGTTTAAAAATGGCAAATAATTACAATACGTCTTACAGATGAGTAGTAGTAGCATGTAATGAACTGCTACAACACTACATCACACCTCCCATCTCTAATACAGTAGAGTGTGCTACTGCCGCACTTCTGGAGTCCTTCTGGTTCAACACCAAGCTCACATCAGAGGATTGAAGGTATAAGCTTATTTTCAGGCTATTTTCAAACATGTGTGATACATCTGTCCTGTGATGTGACGCATTGTTAGAACTAGCAAGGCAGGTTTTCCTGGAGGCTGATACATAGTGATCCTAACATGTTTTAGTTGTGTTTCAGATTCTTCAGAATGCATACAAACCATTCTGAACTTTCTTTTTACAAGGAAAGCTGATAGTGTTTATAGTTTTTCTACAACATTTCCGGAAAGTGCTTCATTTGATGCTGAAATGTTGTGAGTGACCTGATAAAAATAACATCTCAATGTGGACTTCAGTGAAAGCACATCACAGTAAAGTCCATTTTAACTCCAAAGTCCATTTTAAATGAGACTACGTACATAATAAATTCCTATTTGCCTTTATAGGATCTTCACTTGTTCAAGTTAAGAGCTCCCATTTAATACCACTAAACACCATTTAGCCTGGACAGTAATGCTGTATCTGTCAATACCATTCCAACTATACTCCACTATTCACATCATCATCACTCCATCCCCCCCAGCCAAACATCCAAACACACTAGACAAACACCTGTCATAGCTACTGCACAGCTCACCTGTGTCTCTCCTGTGCCATCATCCACCATGTTGTACTGCGCTGCCATTTGCTGAGACTCGTGAAGTTTGGATGCATCAAACTCCACCTGTTGGATCTTAGCAATACGCTCAGTCACGTAGACCCTGCCCAGACCCTCACTCTGGTCCTTCTCCTTCCAGTCCATGAAGAACTGCTTAAAGATGGGAGTTTCTCCACCCTCTGGAAGCACCTGGATCTGTGAAGATATTGGAGGGCTCTTCTCATTTCAAGTAGCTTTTTATATAGATATAAATATGTTAATTGATCATTCAATTAACTAAATGTAATTAATTGATAATTAATGAAATAAAATTCAGGGGTTTTCTGGCTTAACTATAATGACATAAAAAAATTTTAATTACTGTAAAAACAAACCTGTGTGTTTGCAGGATAGCCCATTTGTTTGATGAAGCCTTCAGCTGTCTTCAAGGCCTCTTTTCTCTCACTGGGGTTTGCGTTTCGGCCTGAGTCAGCCACGTAGTGGGTTGTTCAAACAAAGAAGGAGGTGGGCACATTAAGAACTGACACTCAGGGATGGATTTAACAGTGAGCTAATATGCATCATTAATAAGATCATATGACCCACAGAATTCTATGCAATTAAAAACAAAAAAAGTGTTTTTGAATTTACCTTTGAATTCATTATTATAATGGACTGGTGTACTTTCAGTCTTCCGTACTTTTACAATAAATACAACATTACAGGTAACTGGAGTTTTTTTCCAGCAGTCTTAATGTATCAGTAATGTTTTCATCAGCATTAGTGCAAGATATACAGTGTCCTGAAGACTGCTTGGTTAAGCTGGGCGTACCTTTCCAAACAAAGATCATCTTGCTCTTGCCATGATCCAGAATGAAACACTCATCAGACAAAAGATGACTCTGAGAGAAGGGATTCTCCTCTGATACAACAGACACTTGCATTTGTCCAGTTGCATCAGACACCTAATGAACAGAATTTTTAGTGTGGTTCCATGCTGTATTTGTGCATTAATACCATATGAGTATAATAATGAAGAGCAGCTTTTACATTTCCTCACCATATAAAGTTTCGCCATTTTCCTGTTAGATATATCAGCTACAATGTCATCATTATCATCACCATCTGGCAGGGTTGGTTTATCACCAAGAACCTGTCACAACCAAAATGACATTACAAAATCTTATTTGTGAAGTAAATTATTGCACAAATAAATGCTTTCTACACAGATCTATCAAGACATGTCATATCCCAAAGAACTGGACCAGCAAACACATGTATAGACTGATTTCACATTATTCTACAATTACTTTGTATTTTATTTTTTTCCACAAGATCAACTTTTGTTTGTTTGTATCAGAATGCATTTCTACATTACCAATTTTTGAGCTTTTCTCTTTTTTCTTTTAAGCTATGCAGTTCACTTCTATACTAATATACTTCTGCATCTGAAAAAATAGAATATTGTGTTCATATTTCATTCAAATTTCATTCAAAAAGGTCCATCCTTCCATCCATCCATTACCTTATCCGCTTAATCCTGATCATGGTCGTGGTTAGGCCCCTCACCGGGTGCAGGGCAGGGGTGCTAATCCAATTCAAAAAGGTAAACTTTCATATTTTCAATTAATTACACATGAGTGACATTTCAAGCTTTTTAGTTTTAATGTTGATTTATATTTCATGAAAATCAGAAATCCAGAATCTCCAATTATTAGAATATTTCATTTGGATTTTGAGTAAATTACTATTCAAACCGTTTCAACATTTAAATGTTTGAAATATTTCTTTACTTGTAATGAATATAAAATATGAGTTTATCTTTTTGTATTAAACTATGAACACAAATGAACTTTTACACAATATTCAAATTTTTGCAGACGCACTAGTATGTAAATTATCTCCTTTTTGACATCTCATTCAAAAGGAAGTCCAGTATGAAATAAACTTTACAAGGAAATTGTACACTATAGAGTTTTTCAGCTTAATGGGGTTGTATGGACTACAGAGTAAGCAGGATGCTTTGAAATGTTAATGTCTTAAAAAATATTTAAAAATCACAATTTTTTTTTTTTTTTTTTGGTAAATATTATTTTTCAGTCAACTGTGTGACAGTACAAAATCTACTCCTGATACATCTGGCCTTGGTTTAGATAGAGTGTTTGGTGTAGACAGAGGTTACCCTGATCAGCTCTCCATGTTCATGGTCGTCTTCAACAATCACCACCTGAGCTCTGCCATTACGTTCATTATCACGAATACCATTGGCCACCTGAGCTGCCTTTAGTCGCTCAAACTTGTTGCACTTGGAGCCACACCACTGATAGATAACCTGGAGAGAGGTGTCATCAGAAAGAAATAAAGAAGAAGAAAGACTGTGTTCAGTATTAATACTTTCCATGGTTTGCTATATTAATAAAATATCTTTCTTTGTGTTGCAGACACTCTGCAAGTTAAACTAGACAGAATAGGTAGTATTGGATATTGGTAGGATATGTATCCCCAAAAACATCATAGAAAAAATGTGTTTATGTAAATGTAACTTACCAAATATTGGGGCATTTCTATTGGTCCGTTCATGTAAAAATATTATGTACATGCTTTTCAAATGACAGTGACAGTACATGTAAATTGGTTTCACCAGGAATTCTTGTAATTCTTGTTAGAGGCATCATCATAAATTCTTACCAAGTTACTTATTCACTCAGAAGTGTCACAATAATTAATCACAATCTGGAAGATAACATATCTCAAATTTCACATCCTATCTCTACTGTGGCAATAGTTGACACTCTGTAAGTTTAAGGCAAAACATTCTGGACTAATGTTTCTTTGCACTTAGTATTATTACTGCTGTACACACTGGCTCTGGTTAAGGATTCAGGAGTATTGCTAAACTTGTCTGTCACTTTTCTCTGAGCAGTAATTAATTATGTTTACAGTGACTAACTTCAGACTAAGCCGAAGACTATTCCTGTCTATGGAACTTACACAGCAAACAGTTTATGTGTATATTCTGTGCAGGAGATCCTGTTTGATATTTCAGTCACACACTGACATGAGTACATTTTATTGACATTCAGAAAAGAAAATGTTTTAATTTACTGATGATGTGGCACTAGTCCTGTCAGATATTAGTTCAATTCATTATCATTTTCTGAATTTAACCCTGTATAGTGACATTTCATGATGTGTTAGCACAGCAGTATAAAAATCTATAAGATTTCTGTAATGTTGTATAATACTTCTATGATAATCCAAAAAAATTCAATGTAATATCATCTTACAGTGTGGAGTGTTTTATAATAAATTACACTAATTAAAATAGAAGATTATTGCAGAAAATTATTTCTATAGACCTTTTCCTAAACATATAGATATGACACTCTGTATTGTCATATAGATATTGCAAAAATATTGATAACACTGAAAATCAATATCATGGTATGTCGGTACAGTGGTAACCCTACTTACGAGCATCCCTACAAACGAGAATTCCAGGTAACGAGTCGAGATCTCAGAATATTTTTGTTCCAGGTAACGTGTAATATTCCAAGTAACGAATAGCGTAAATTTCTTCAATTATGTCAAACCACTAGGGGCGCTGCGGTCGTAGCATCTCCTAGATGCTACCGTAGAAGAAGAGGTCAGTCAATACCTTTGACCGCTGTCCAGTAAAAGTGCCTGTTGAAAGCGACGCTAAGGTAGCAAAAGGTAGTGAACAAGAAAGTTAGATACATTTTACTTTTACTTTTCATATGATAAGTGTAACCATGCCATACACGTACGCCCATCCTCCTCTCCTCCTTAGCCACCAGCCTACACGAGCACCGTCGGTCTCCCTCTCCTCAGCGGCCAGCCTACAGGAGCACCATCGGTGTCCCTCTCATTAGCGGCCAGCCTACACGAGCGTCGTCGTCGTCACGTTTATGTTTTAAAAAACCCATATAAACACATTATTTACATATTAAAGTATACTGTATATTGGCCGGCTGACACGGATTAATCAGTTTTACATGTATTCTTATGGTGAAAATGCATCCAGCTAACGAGCAAACCAGCTAACAAGCTCGGCTCCTGCACGGATTAAAGTAGGGTTACCACTGTATATGATAAACATCCAGAACTGACTGCCTCAATTAAGCAATCATATTATGTCCCATTAAAATGTTGGCCACGCCCCCCATCTCGTGAGTCTGTCTATCATGTGCTAATGTCCTGTCAAGTCTCCATGTGCATCTGTTATCATTTTCCACATCATGTCCACGCCATATATTGTTATGTCTGAGTGTTTGCACCTGTCTCTCGTCCTAGTCAACAGACCACCTCATACTCCCTCCATGGCTGTGTGTGGTTATAAGCCCCTCATGCGTCTGAGTCTGTCGTCAGTCATTAAAGCTCTGTGCCTATGTCTTCAGGGTACATCTCATAGTCATAGTCTTATGTGTTGTTTGGTTCCACAGCCACAGTCTGGCTTTTGTTTCTTTGTGTCAGTAAACCACGTTCACTGGCTCCTCACTGCTTCCATCCCCTTGTCTGCACCTGCACTCTTACAGTTAATTATGTTAAGCTTTTTATGGAGCCTTACCGCACCCAAGTCCACGATGAAACAGTCCCCCTTGTTGAAGCTATTCCATTCCAGAGGCACTTCTGTTGCCCTGACCACTCTCCGGCCCTTGATGTGAAAGAGCCGCTTGGCACTGAGGTCATTAGTGACCACGTGCTGGAACCCTGACAATACACCTCCGGCCTGGAGTAAAAAACAAACAAACCATGTTTTTCCTTTCCAACTTCTTCACTGAGCACTGCAAAGCACAAATAATCGCTTCAAAAACAGCATTAGATCAACACCCTGGGCTGGGGCATGAAAATCAACCATTTTGGGTAGGAAGGTGCTTATTTGCTGACCTTGGACCAGTGTCAGCACTTCAGTCCTACACAGTGAGCCATTCTAAGTGTTAAGGTCAACTAAGGAAAAAGGTGTTTCATGGAAAAAGCTACTTTAAAAATCTGACTACATTATTATAATTTACATTAAATATTCATTTAACAGACTCACAAAAACATAGAAATTTGGAAACATTTGATCGCAGTTGGTGCTGCTAAATGTGGGCAATTCACATGCTTTTGTGCTTCAAAAAATGATCGTTTTAAAATGTGTGTTGTCATAGAAAATTTGTGCAAGAGGATCTGAAACTATTTTATGTGACAAATATGCAAAAACAGAGGATTTCAGGCAGAGGATTTCCTCAGTATGCACCTGTGCTTTTCTGAGAACATTAAATGAATATTTTACATAAATTATTCTACACACATACACATTTTTACAAGTCTTAAATGGCTCTTGGTTTGGATGTTTTGATCTAATGGAAAAATGACAAATATACAGAACTTTATCTAGAACTTTCTTTACCAGTGTTTTTTGTTTTGTTTTGTTTTCAAATTTCACATCTCAATTACTGAAATATTTAAATCCACCCATTTAATTCCCAGGTTTACATCTTAAATTGTCTTACTTATTTCCATGGAAAGATTATCAGAGATATCAGAGGGAAGGATGAAGCCTGGTCCATGGGGATGTCCTGTGCATTTCTGTGTATTAAAGAACTATTCTCTGAAAGGTTCCTTTCCTCTGTGGCTTTGCTCCACCGGACTGTTCTAGTTGAGTGTCTAAAGCTTCTTTAGTTTTGTAGTAATACAATAGAGGTTCACATTATTAGCTTTATTGCTCCAGTGGCTAAAGACGTGTATGTGTTGACAACATTTGGCATAAAGAGAAAAGTGTGTAAATAGACTGGACTATTACTATGAAAGTGTACAGCTGTATAACCTAATAAATTACCTCTAAGAATAGGGATAAAATAACAGTTGATGTATAAACATGAGGGATTTCAAGCCTATATGTGTCCATACTTTGTATGTAATTCCTCCTTTGAAGTAGCTGGTGAATGCGGTGGATTCACTGCCCTGGAGCTCCCGATACTGAACAGGTTTACCACCAAGATAGTCATCCAGTTGGATTGTAAAGATGACTGCGGCTGTACTCTCGTCTTGAGTGCACTCCTTACCTAGAGACAGAGAGACAGACAGACTGACAGACTGATTGACAGCAGCTGTCGGCTTAAGTAACACTTCTTGTGACTGGAAGGGATATGACTGGCAAGGCACCTAAACTTCAACTGCTCCCCAGGCACCATGAATAGGGCTTCCAACTACTCTGGGCAAGTATGTTTCATTGCACTGATGGGTTAAATGCAGAGGTCAAATTCCTCTCTGTGCTAGTACATTGGTCAATGTGTCACTTTCACTCAGTCAGTAAAATACACTCCATTTATAAACAGGAGAAGTACACAGTAAATATGCCAGTGTTAAATCAACACTATTAGAGTTAAAATAACACTGAGGGTGTCAAAATGTAACACTCTCAGTGTTAATTTAACTCTAATAGTGTTGATTTAACACTGGCAGATTTACTATGTACTGTATATGATTTTGCTGCTTTACTGTGATCACTTGTAATGAATATTTGATGTTTAATTGGGAGACATGAGCATTTAAACAATAAACGTATTCTAATATTTATGACTATAAGCATATGTTAATTAGTCTTTAAAGAAATACAATTCCATAGATGGTATGGAACATTTTTAAAAAATAGCATTACAAGTTGTAATTAGTAGTAGTGTAGAGTAGTGTTACACTGTACATAGGATGTCCGTTTTCACGCTCTCTGCTCACTCCGAGCTGTTGTTGGCACCCACAGTGTTAACCGTGTTAACTTTCACAGACTCTACTGTTGCATTAAGTTTCGCACTGTACAGTCAGCTTTGATACAGTAAGTGCACAGAAGCATTGTAGTGAGCTTGTCATTGTCACTTTGCTCCATAAAAGGCCTTGAATGTGTTCCTGTCCATTATGTGGTTGGCTGCATTAGGGCAAATAAATCCTTAAGATGAGGACATGGTAGGCCGAAAAACCATTAGGAGACCATTTACATTCTTCTTGGTCAATGATTCTTAATGGAGGACGGTTTATAGGAAAAGTAGAAATAAGGACAGTACTATTGATCACCGTTGAAGGGGTAAAGACAAAAAAAAACATACATACAGTCATTTATAGTAAATTGTACTACAACTAAAATAAAAAAAACTACTTAATTATTAATATTTCATTGTTTTACACATTTTGAAAATGACAGCCTGTAAATAGAACAGTACAAATGGTCACAGATGACAAATTTTATTATATTCATACACATTTAAGCCAACAGTTTCCTCATTCTATAAACATAGCCTTTTACTTATTTAGTTTAAACCAGTTTATCTCATTCTTCTTACAGTCATACTTCCTCTTCACAAAACTTCAACATCATGAAACCATCCCATATTAACAGCCTGCACACATTAACCTTTGACTTGTCATAAGATAATAAATACCTAAAATAGGAACATAGTGTCATCATATACTGTAAAAAATAAAAAGACAGTGCAACTTAAAGCTTTAAAGCAATTTAATGCACTCATTTTTTTTTAAGTTCATTCAACTTCAGGCTCACCCAACTCAAACTTCTTAGTTTAGATAAAAGTTTTCCTAAATCACTACAACATATTTTAATCCAACTTCCACACCACTTAGGACCCTTTTCATCACACAGGGACATCATTTACTCTTCTTGGGCTCCGGTTTTGGAGTCTTTGGATCAAAGGGTGAATGAGCAGAGAGCTGCTCCATCCATAGACATCTGCACATTCTTCTGACATTATAACAGCATGTCTTTAAGTGCTTTGATCAACACTGTATTTGTCTTTTAATGGCAGTGAGTGAAGCAGCTGTCAGGAGATCAGGAGCTCAAACCCTGGTGATGCTACAGCTCTCTGTACCTGGAGTTCATGGTGGAGGAAATCTAATGGTGCTACACAGTAAATATGCCAGTGTTAAATCAACACTATTAGAGTTAAAATAACACTGAGGGTGTCAAAATGTAACACTCTCAGTGTTAATTTAACTCTAATAGTGTTGATTTAACACTGGCAGATTTACTGTGTATGTAAAAGAAAAGTCACAGACAGCAGCGAAGTTGGTTCAAAAGATGTTTCATAATGTTTATCAGTGCTGAAGTAAAAAAATATGATTTGGGAGAACTTTGACTTAACAAAGAAGTTTGAGTCGGATGAACTTCAACAATTTCAATGAACTGAATTTCTACACAGTAAATCTGCCAGTGTTAAATCAACACTATTAGAGTTAAAATAACACTGAGGGTGTCAAAATGTAACACTCTCAGTGTTAATTTAACTCTAATAGTGTTGATTTAACACTGGCAGATTTACTGTGTATGAGCAGAATGCCCAAAACACACACACACATACACACACACTTTAACTTAAACCAGTGAGCTGAACAGTTTCCTGCTCTATGTTTTACAGCTGGCTTCTATGTTTGCAAGCTAAATTATGTGCTTCAATAAACTACAATCACCCGGCCACTCGCCAGCCTGGTTTTTCAAGGCACTTCTTATATGAGTAGAATTCATATCAAATAATGATCAAATCACTTTGACCATCAATCAGTGATAATACAGGTTTGTCATTCATATTCCTAGTTACATCAGATTATTCTACATACATATTGTCTGTTACAGATGACTACAAATGATTTGAAATCACAGTAAAATCTTACACATATTTTCAATTGCTACAATATCATTTGCATAGACATGAACTGTCTACTATAAAAATCTTTTAACCTGAACTCTACTCTACTCAACCACTATTCAAAACTGAAATTACGTCATATTCTTGCAGTTAATCTTGTAGCAGCTCTTGATATTTGAAACAGATGTTTTTTTAGCTCACCCAGCCAGAAGTGCAGGTCATAGAAGCAGGCATCCTTCTGTTTAACAGTGCGGAGGACCAGGTAGGCATCACCCACATAGAAGCTTCCGTGCAGGTTCTCAGGCACTGGAGCAAGCTCCATATGCTCAATCCTCCAGATCTGCAGACCACTGCGCTTACCGGCCTGCTCAAACTCCTTATGGTACAGCACCATGACTGAGTGCAGTGTAGAGCCCAGGTGTACTGAGTGTAGAGAGGGGGGTGTGACACAGACACTGCTGATCTTTAGTCAGGCAAGACTAAACCAATAACAGCAGTGTGTAACACTCTTATACGCAGAGTAAGAGGGTGTGTTCAGTAGATCTGCACATATAACACACATAACACACACATCACACACACACACACACACAAAGAGAGAATGAAGAGAGAGAGAGAGAGCAAGAGAGAGAGAGAGCAAGAGAGAGGCCTTTTCAAAGAGAGAGAAAGAGGGAAAAGGAGAGAGAGTTACGAAGGGGAAGAGAGAGGGAGAGAAAGACAGTTACAAAGAGGAAGAGTGATATATATATATATA